>NW_026506385.1:0-35421 GCF_026875155.1 Cherax quadricarinatus
AGAAAAAATAGGGAAAACATTGATTTGCAAAACGTTTAAGCTTTTTGATGCCAGAATGGGGCTCCCTTTGATACCGTTAAAGGGGCTCTTGACCCTAAGAAACTAGACCTACCCTAAATTTCCTTGGAAAAAAAATTGATTGCCTTCATTTCCCATGCTTGTAAATCCATATGATTTAAACGTTTACCTTTTATATTTTTTTTACTCCCTTTAATTTGTTTATACCCCAAATACCCAATGTCATGTCACTCCATGAAATTAAGGCATATACCCACACCTCCCGCAGGAGTATGCTTTTTAGGAAAAAACTTTCATGTAAACATTTTGTGGGGAGTGGGGGCAGTGCAGTATCTCCCCCACTTAAATTTTGTGAAAAACGAAAAAAAGGAACCCCCCTTTCCACAACCCCTATCCATCCATCCATCCATCCATCCTCCCACCCATCCATCCATCCATCCACCAAATCCATCCTCCCATCCGTCCACCCGTCCGTTTTTTTACCATCACTCATTTCCATCCTTCCCCTTCCCCCGCCTCGCAGGGCTTGATCATATTTCGTTTGTTTCCCTGTTTGTGGTTCCTGTAAACTTAAAAATTTTTTCCCTTGTTTCAATTTTGGGGTTGGGCCACAAAAACCACAATTTAAAATACTTAGCTGCAACCTTTTTCCAGGGCAGGGGGGTAAGCAAACAGAAACCATGAAAAAATTGTGTTTGAAGGAGAAAATGATCCGGGGTGGTGGTGGGGGGGAAGGCGTTTTCTGGGGGAAGGGCGTGGTGCTGGGGAAGGGCAGTTTGCTGGGGAAGGAAAGCGTTGCTGGGGAAGGCAATGTTGGGGGGAAAGGCGGGTGTTGCTAGTTTAAAATCTATTTTGTACTAAGCCATTCACCCTAAAAACATAAAACCTCCAAAAAAAGGTCATTATTTTAGCCCTTTTATGAAATTTAAACAAGGGAGGGGTCTTGTTTCAAATTTTAAATTTGTATTTTTATATTACTATTTTTTACCATTTTTACTTTGGGTTCTTTCCAGCACAACCATGGGACAACATAACTTCATTATGGGGAAGTAGTGCCCTTTTCTAAAATTAATGACCAAAATACTCTACTATAAAACGTTTTCCCAAGGGTTTCCCCCAACCACTACAGATACCCAGTACTAAAACCCGAAAACCAAAACTCAGGATAAAAAATAACCATTTTTTTTAAACCCTAAAAGTTTGTTTGTAAAGTTGACCCTGATCTAAACCTCCATAATTGACCCCAAAAATAAAAACCCTTTGGAAAGTAACGGGCCTTTATTACACAGCATCACAACCAGCACTACCCAAAACCCAATGCAAAAAGCCTTTCAGTATTTTAACTAAACCCTTTTAAGGTCCTTAAGAAAAACCCCACATGATGACCTCCGGAAAACTCCTTGAATCACTAAAACACCCTTCTCCTCCCATTATTCTTACTGAGCCCGGGCTTAAGCAGGACCAATAAAATATTTTACCCCTCGACCGGGAAACCCCAAAAATTTTCCAACTGCAGGACCAAAACCAAATTTGGGGGGGTTTTGCAATCTTTTTAATTTTAAAAACCAAATTTACTTGAAATTAGCACCACTTGCTTTAGTAGGGAATAGGGGGGAATACATTTTTCCCAAATTTTACTTTTAAAAAACCTTAAAAAACACCTTTTAACAATCGGTGCCATTTCCCGGGAAAACCTCACACAAACACCCCAAATTTTCAGTGAGAAATTAAAGTCACTAATAAACAAAACAGACAAATAAATAAGCAACCCCTTCTCTTGGGCTGGAGCTTCAACATAAACCCCGGGCTTACTAGATGATCACCCTTTGAAACTGATTTCATCAACAATATGAACAACACAATTCTCAAACCAACAATAACTAAAAACCCAAACCCGGCCCAGGAAAAAGGGGGAACCAAATAGAAACCCCATATGGACCCCAAAATACTAGCCCCCCTTTTAAAACAAAGGGAAAAACCAGATAGCACTACAGGGCCACCCCCACTACCTTCCCTCCTGACAAACATTAATAAACCCCCACTTGAAAACAAACCCAAAATCTCATTTAGATTTCCCGGGCAGGCCCCCAATGGGAAATTCACAACTGACCCAGAGATTGTTGCTGGCCTACAGAATTCCCCCAAGGCCAAGGTATTGATGACTGGACAGACATTTTTCCCTTTAAAAAATACCCTTGACCTATACAACAAACCTTTTCCTAAAAAACGAAACAGATCACAAACCCAAAAGGGTTTGGTTGCCCAGGCTAACCCCCCACCATTCTGAAAACCATTGACAAGAAACACCAAAAAAAAGCAATATAGAAAAAGGGGTTAATACACAAAGATATTTTTAAAAACTAAATTTATCAGTTCTCACCAAAAATATAAAGGGAAAACCAAAAAGCCATACTAAATCCAGTAGATTCACAGGGCACAGAGGAGTTTAAAAAACCTGGGGGAAAAAACTCTCCAGATTTTTTAGGGACCCAAAAAACTGAAAAAAAAAACCCAAAAATATTGTCCCCAACCCAAACCCAATGAAACCCACTACATCCCGCTGACCCCAGCTAACAAGATAAACGACCCTTTTTCAAAACCCTAGAATCTAATCTCCCCAATAAAATCCCACATACTAATGCCCATCCCGGGGGACCCCTAGAGGGGAATTTTTCCCAAATTCCCTCTATTTTGCACCAACTGACCCCCGGGAAGTCAGAATTAAATCATTTAAAAACAACCGGGAAAAATCTGTCTAATGCCCACCATTACTGTACAAGCGAGCCCCATACCCCTTTCGCAGCATTTCATTTTTTTTTTTTTAACAAGTCACTAAAAACTAGCACCTTCCCAAACTATCAAGAGGAAAGGGGTTACACCAATACAAAAAGGGTGGTGACCCTACAGACTTTAAACAACATACCCAATACAAACTACCATTGCACCCAAAAAATCTTTGAGAAACTCGTGCCAAGAAAATATTCTTTTATAACAGCACAAAACACTCAACCCCTGCCAATTTTGGTTTAGGGAAAAAAAAAAGCACTAAGAGCAATCTAAAAATGTAGATCTGCTTTACACAGCATTGGAAAATAAGGATTCCCCTAGGAATTTTTATTGCCTAAAAAAGCTTTTTACCATGACCCGACATCCTACTCCCCCCCCAAACTTTACCATTACGGTATAAGAGGGCCCTGCCTTGCTTATTTCAAATCAAAACCTACAATAGGGATCAGTAGTTTTCCATTTAAAAACACAGCTCAACAACACGGCCACTTTATACTGGAGCCGCAGGGAAGTGTCCTTGGGCCCCCGCTTTTCCCACTACACAAAGATCTTCCCGACGTATCCCAACACCTGAAACCCATTCCTTTTTCTGACGTACTCACCTATTTTTGGTTGCAGGGGGCGATCCTACCCTGGCCCCGCCTCTTCACCGGGGCTACTGGCCTCTCTCTCCCCCTCCATGACTTTTTCAAACCTCGTCTTAAAACTGTGTTGGTTCCTGCTCCACTACGTCATTTTTTAGCTATTTCCCCTGCCTTAAACTCTATGACTGAAGAAATACTTCCCACTATCTCCTGACCATTTGTGTTTCAAATTCCATTGTGGCCTCTTTTTTTCTTGTCCCCCCCCTGGGAACTCCGTCTTTTTTCCACCTTTCTTTCCAGCATATTTTTTAAATTTTGTTATCATGTCTCCCCTGACCCTCCCCTCCTCCGTGTGGTCAGGCCCCATTCCCCTTAAAAATCTTTCCTCATAACATTCCCCTTACCTGGAACAACCCCTTGGAAAAAACCTTTGTATTTCTTAGTTTCTTACGTGCTTTATAAATGGGGGTTCCAACGGGTGCGCTACTCCAGTAGGGGGCCTGAAACCGGTGTCAGTGTCTTGAATGATTCCTTACAAAGGTAGGAATCTTTCTCAGTTTCCCAGGCGCCCTATGCTGCAGCATTTATTGTTTGATGGTCTTCCGGAGACATGCTCGGTGTTATACTCACCCCAAAAATCTTTCTCCTTGAGTGGGGTTTTTTCAGTCTTTGGCCACCTAGCCTATACTTTCTGTGGTCTTCTGTGCCCCTCCCCCATTTTCATGACTTTGCATTTGGCGGGAAATTAAATTCGAGAAGCCATTTGCGGGCCCATTGTCCAGTTGTCCAGTTCTTTTGAAGTCCTGCCGGGTCCTCATCAGATTTAATTTCCTCATTAATTTCAAAATCATCTGCAAAAGGGGACACTTCGATCTAACCCTTCCCGTCATGTCGTTCACATATCCCAAAAATGCACTGGCCCTAGACCGACCCCTGGGGGACCCCGCTGTCACAGGTCCCCACTGTGATACATATTACGTACCATACCGTTGCCCCCCGTAGTTTCTCGACCATTGCAGTGCCCTTCCTTTTAAAATTGGCCTGTCTCTAGTTCTGCACTAACCCTTTTGTGAGGAACGTGTCAAAGGCCTTCTTGCATCCAAAAGATAAACAACCCCCCCCTCCCCTCCTTTCTTTTTGTGGGGGGTGCGTTGGGGGTGTGTGTGCGCGTGGGGGTGTGTGTGTGTGGGGTTGTGAGGGGGGGGGGGGGTGGGGGTTTGGGTGTTGGGTGTTGTGTGTGTGGTTGTGGTGGGGGGGGTGCGTCCTTGTTGTATCATATATTTGTCGCTCGTGGCACATTTCCGTGCTGCGCCCTCGTGTGTGTATGTGCGCGGGGCCCCTAGTGTGGGTGTATGATCCATTTTAATATTTGATTTAAAACTCTTTTCAATTGTGCCGGGGTGGACTATCATGGCCATTACTTTTTAAATTTTCTCATGAGAACCTGTATAGGGGTGGGCTGATTCATTACCCCTTTAAATTGCCATGATTGTGACCTTTTTACCCGGAGTTTTATTTCCTTTGAACTAGTTTTTAGCTATCAAACTTTTGGGGGCCAGTCACTGGACCCATTTGTACCTTTGTAATCTTTGACACCGCCATAGGATGGGTATGGGGTGCAAAAAAAGATATTTAAAATAAAATGTTTGGTGTTGTGTGTTGGTGTGTGTGTACTCACCCATTGTACTCACCTATTTTTGGTTGCAGGGGGCAGCCTATCCTGGCCCCGCCTTCACCCGGGTTCTACCGGGTGTGGGGTGTGTGTGTTGTTGTGTGTGTGTGTGTGTGTGTGTGTGTGGTGTGTGTATGTGTGGGTGTGTTGGACTCAACAACAAATTTGCACCAATAACTCCTTACAGTGTACCGGGTGTGGAATTGAATTGCCATTACTCTTAAATTTTTTCAGGTGTAGCTGTATAAAAAGAAGAACCCTTCTTACAGAATTCTTTCCTTTGTAACTTGTGACCCTTTCCTTTTTTCCAGTTCAGCATCAAAATTTGGGGGGGCCCATCCCTGGCCCCCTTTCGCACCTCGTAATCTGTAAATACCTTTGTAACTTGTCATGATTGTGACCAACCTACCCGGAGTTCATTACCTTTGTAAAAAAGTGAGTTTATTACCTTTGTAAATTGTGGTTCATTAAATTTGTAAAAATTGTGATTCATTTCCTCTGTAAATTGCTCACTACAAACTTTGGATCCATCCCCGGGCCAATTATGTACCTCTGTAATCTTTTGACTACCGCCCACAGGAGGGGGATGGGATGCATAATAAAATATAAACTAAAACAAAATTTTCTGACGACACGACTTATGTCATCTCTCACCCTAATCTTGCCACCCTCAAAACCATTGTTTTCGAGGAGCTGATAAAAATATCGACTTGGATGACAGCCAATAAACTTACGCTTAACACGACAAAACCTACTATATTATTTTTTGGTAGCAGAGCAGGAGATCCACAAATTAACATTAAGATCGACAACACTCTAATTACCAGACATAATGAGGGCAAATTCCTAGGCCTATACCTTGACAACAACCTGAATTTCAGCACCCATATCCAACACATAACCAAAAAAGTATCCAAAACAGTTGGGACCCTCTCCAAGATACGATACTACGTCCCCGCAAAATGCCCTTCTCACACAAACCACTCACTTATTTATCCATACCTACCTACCTATGCTTTTTGTGCTTGGGGATCAACTGCAGCAACAACCTAAAGCCAATAATAACCCAACAAAAAGCTGCAGTAAGAATAATCACTAAACCCCACCCCTTGCAACACACCCCCCACTCTTCATAGATCTAAACTTACTCCCTGTTCAGTACATCCACACTTACTACGTGCAATCTACATCTACAGGACCTTAAACTCCAATATCAACCTTGACCTAAAACGTTTTCTTGATAGTTGTGACAGAACCCACAGGCATAACACCAACACAAACATCTCTACGACATTCCCCATGTCCGACTAAACCTTTACAAAAAATTCAATGTATGTCAAAGGCCCTAAAATCTGGAACACCCTACCTGAGAACTCTAGAACTGCAGACACATTCTCACCTTCAAAACTACCATTAGAAAAAAATCTTATCTCCCTGATAAACCCCATCAACTAACTACACGAATACCACCTGGTGGTTCACACTTACCACTCACTCACCCATTTGACCATAAACAGAAATATTAATCTCAATCTTAAAATAATGAATCCTATGATACTCCAATACTGAAACTATGTACTGTGCCAAAACAAAAGCATTCACATTGCTAAACTCACAAGCTAGTATTTAGTCAAATTAGCCATATACCAACTTACCTCATAATTTGTAATATTTTAAAAGAAGAATTAAACTAAGTCTGCCCGAAATGCCTAGCCATGCTAGGCGGTTCTAAATGGTACACTCTGTAATCATTATTAACTACATGTAAACCCCACAACAACCAAATTCTGTGTAAAATCAACATTGTAATCATTATAGAGAATAAACTTTGAATTGGAAAAAGGCAGTGTTGCTGGGAAAGGCAGTGTTGCTGGGGAAGGCAGTGTTGGGTGGGAAGGCAGTGTTGCTGTGGGAAGGCAGTGTTGCTGTGGGAAGGCAGGGGTTGTGTGGGAAGGCAGTGTTGCTGTGGGAAGGCAGTGTTGCTGTGGGAAGCAGTGTTGCTGGGAAGGCAGTGTTGCTGGGGAAGGCAGTACTGCTGGGGGAAAGGGAGTGTTGCTGTGGGAAGGCAGTGTTGCTGTGGGAAGGGAGTGTTTTCTGTGGGAAGGCAGTGTTGCTGTGGGAAGGCAGTGTTGCTGGGGAAGGCAGTGTTGCTGGGGAAGGCAGAGCTGCTGGGGAAGGGAGTGTTGCTGGGAAGGCAGTACTGCTGGGGGAAAGGCATGTTGCTGTGGGAAGGCAGTGTTGCTGTGGGAAGGCCCGTGTTGCTGTGGGAAGGCAGTGTTGCTGGGGAAGGCGTGTTGCGGGGGGAAGGCAGTGTTGCTGGGGAAGGCAGAGCTGCTGGGGAAGGCAGTGTTGCTGTGGGAAGGCAGTGTTGCTGTGGGAAGGCAGTGTTGCTGGAGAAGGCAGTTTTGCTGGGGAAGGCAGTGTTGCTGTGGGAAGGCAGTTAAATTTCTGTTGGAAGGGAGTGTGGGGGAAGGCAGTGTTGCTGGGGAAGGCAGTGTTGCTGGGGAAGCCAGTGTTGCTGGGGAAGGCAGCGTTGCTGGGGAAGGCAGTGTTGCTGGGGAAGGCAGTGTTGCTGAAGAAGGCAGTGTTGCTGGGAAAGGCAGTGTTGCTGGGGAAGGCAGTGTTGCTGGGGAAGGCAGTGTTGCGGGAAAGGCAGTTTTTTGCTGGGAAGGCAGTGTTGCTGGGAAGGCAGTGATGCTGGGGAAGGCAGTGGTGCTGGGGAAGGCAGTGGTGCTGGCGAAGGCAGTGTTGCTGGGGAAGGCAGTGTTGCTGGGGAAGGCAGTGTTGCTGTGGGAAGGCAGTGTTGCTGTGGGAAGGCAGTGTTTTCTGTGGGAAGGCAGTGTTTCTGTGGGGAAGGCAGTGTTGCTGTGGGAAGGCAGTGTTGCTGGTGGGAAGGCAGTGTTGCTGGGAAGGCAGTATTGCTGGGAAGCAGTGTTGCTGGGGAAGGCAGTGTTGCTGGGAAGGCAGTGTTGCTGGGAAAAGCAGTGTTGCGGGGAAGGCAGTGGTGCTGGGGAAGGCAGTGTTGCTGGGAAGGCAGTGTTTTCTGGGGAAGGCAGTTTGCTGGGAAAGGCAGTGTTGCTGGGGAAGGGCAGTGTTGCTGTGGGAGGGCAGTATTGCTGGTTGGAAGGCAGTGTTGCTGGGGGAAAGGCAGTGTTGCTGGGGAAGGAGTGTTGCTGTGGGAAGGGAGGGATTGCTGTTGGAAGGCAGTGTTGCTGGGGAAGGCAAGGGGTTGCTGTGGGAAGGGGAGTATTGCTGTTGGAAGGCAGTGTTGCGGGGAAGGCAGTGTGCTGGGGAAGGCAGTGTTGCTGGGGAAGGAGTTTGCTGGGGAAGGGCAGTGTTTCGGGGATAGTCACACAACGCACTGGGGTCGTCTGAGCATGTACATTCAGTGGTGCCGACTGGGGCTTGTGGACGTATTTTTTTGGTATCCCCCCCCGACTTTTTTTGGCTACCTGACACCACAGCACGGAAAGATTTTTTCCCCCGGGTGGATGTTTTTCTTTTTTTTATCCAGCTTATACGTGATGTTGACGTTTTTTTTGATTTTCGCCGGGGCGGTAGATGGGCAGCACTATCTTGTTAGGGCCTTAGCATGAACACGATTGCAGCCCAATACTTGACAATCATTATAATACACCCCCATCCGGGGTTGTTGCTATTCACCCCATCAACCTTTACAAATTGCCTTAATTTTTGTAAAAATCCTCATATTTTAGTAAGTGTTACGAACTTTGTCACAACATGTTTTCATGCCGCATTATTCATATTAAAATTTTTAACGTCCCTGACTCTGCACACTTATGTAGGGGTGGTTTTTTTTTTTCCCTTACATTTTACACTTTTTTCCCTTGGAGATGCTACCCTAACTGCCCGTACACAAGAAACCAAAACAAGCCTGACTCCCCCCCTCATTTTCTATTTTCATTTCTTTCCACCATACACTGTCCCTTCATTCCCTTCAAACCCCTTTTCAGCCTTGCCATCTTTCCTTCGGGTTTAAACCTGAAAAAACTGACTGACCGGGCAGAATTTAAATATATGAAAAAAAAATTAAGGTTCAAGGTTATACTTTTTTTGTTATCTGCATGCTCGATATATGTCACTGGGGGAGTGCTTGTTATCAGTGCCATGCAGAGGTTTCCAATAAATAATGTTAAATTTAAATCAATCGTAACCGATGCCTTGGGGTGTGTTGAGTGATTGACTTTGAGGTGTGTTGATATGATTGACCTGAGGTGCTTTTGATTTTGCCCTTTGAAAGCGTTGATATAAATGATGAGAAGCGTTGAATCATTGACCTTGAAGGCTTTGTCACTGATTTTGAGGGGCGTTGTATCATTGACCTTGGGAAGCTTGTATCATTGACCTTGAGAAGCGTTGTATCATTGACCTTGAAAGCTTTTGAATCACGCCCTTGAGAAGGTTGAATCGCCTAGAGGGTTGTATCACTACCTTGAGGGGGTTGATTTAACGTTTAGTGCTTTTGTTTTATTGCCCTTTAAGAGCGTTGAATTGCCTGGAAAACGTTGAAATTACCTTAAAAAAAGCGTTGATAGCCCTTGAGAACGTTGATTTTGACTTGGAGGTTTGTTTTTGCCCTTGGAAGCGTTGATATCACGCCCTTTGATTGTATACGTACTTTTAGCTTGTTATCCCTCATTGGGACGCATCGCAGAGAGAGGTTCAGGGCAAATTCTACACATAATTATATAACAAAATTTTAAACCAAAAGTAAGCAAATTTCAAAAGGCAACTTTTTCCTGCAATGAGGGGGCCAAGAAAAAATATGGAACTTTGTTTGCGAACGTTTAAGTTTTTTGATGCCAGAATGATCCCTTTGATCCCGTTGAGGGCTCTTGATCAAAGAAACAAACCTTTCCCCTAAATTTCCCTTGGGAAAAAATTGTTTCCCTTTCCATTTCCCATGCTTGTAAATCCTATGATTTACGTTTTCCCTTTTTATTTTAATTTATCCCTAATTGTTTATACCCAAATACCCAAAATGTCTGTCACCCAGAAATTAAGCTTACCCACACCTCCGCAGGAGTATGCGTAGGCAACTTTCATGTAACATGTTGTGCAGTGGGGGCAGTGCAGACCCCCCCCTTGAATTTGTGTAACGTAAAAGAACCCCCTTTCCACACACCCCTATCCATCCACCCATCATCCACCCCTCCCATCCATCCCCCATCCACCACCATCCATCCTCCCACCCGTCCATCGCCGTTTTTACCATCACTCATTTCCATCCTTCTCTCTCCCCGCCCCCAGGGCTCTGATAAATTTTTTCGTTTCGTTTTGTTGTGGTTCCTGTAAATTAAAAATATTTCCTTTTTTTAAAAGTTTGGGGGGGCCACACAAACCACAATTTAAAATATTAGCGAAAACCTTTTTCCCAGGGCGTGGGAAAGAAAACGCACCATGAAAATTGTATTTTGCAGGGAAAATGTATCTGTGGTGGTGGTGGTGGCAGGTTCGGGGGAAGGCGTGGTGCGGGGGAAGGCATGTTGCGGGGGAAGGCAGGTTGCTGGGGAAGGGCAATGTTGCGGGGGGAAGGCATGTTGCTAGATTAAATTGTTGTACTATGCCTTTCACTAAAAACAAGATCCAAAAAGTCATTATTAGACCTTATGCAATTAAAAAGTAAGAGTTTGTTTTTTTTTTAAAATTTGTTTTTTTATTTACTATTTTATCCCATTTTGTACTTTATTTCTTTCCAGCACAACACAAGAAACATAAATTTCATTATGTGAGTAGTGACTATCTTATAGACCAAAAACTCTTATAATTTACCCAATTCCCCCCCCTACAGATATCAGTATAAAATAACACAAATCAGGATATAAAAACCAAAATTAAACCTAAGAGTTTGTCAGTTGACCCTGATCAAAACCTCCATAATCTAAAACCAATAAAAACCTAGGGAAAGTAACTGCCTTTATTCCAGATCAAAACCAGCACATCCTAAACAATGCAAAAGCCTTTGATTTTAACTCAACATAGGTCCTTAACAAAAAATTTGATGACCCCCGGCACTCCTTAAAATCACTAAAACACCCTTCTCCTGCATTTTTCTTTCTGAGCCCCGGGCTTAAGCGGGACAAATAGATACTCCCTCACCAGAAAACAAATTCCAACGCAGACCAAAACCAATTTGGGGGGGGTTTTGCAATCTATTACCTAACCAATTACTTGTTTTAGCACCACTTGCTTTAGTGATGTATGGGAAAAATTTTTTGCAATTTTACTGAAAAAAAAAAATTAAAAGACACCTAAAACAATCGGTGCCATTTCCGGATACCCTCACACAAAACATCCCAAATTTCAGTGAGAAATTAAAGTCACTAATAACAAAAGAAAAATGAAAACACCACCTTTTTAAAGCGGAGATTTCAACATAAACCTTGGTTACTAGATGAACCCTGAAATGATTTCATCAACAATATGAACAACACATTCTCAACCCAACAATAACTAAACCCCAACCCGGCCACGGAAAAAAAGGCAAAAAATTAACCAATAGGCCCAAATTACTACCCCCCCTTAAATCAGGGAAAATCCAAAACCCCGCCCATCCATACCTCCCTCCTGACAAACTTAATAAACACCATTTAAAAATACAACAAAGTCTCATTTAATCCAACGAGGCCTCAAAAAGGGAGTTCACAATGCCAAAGGATTTTTGATGGCCTACAAATTTCCCCAAAGGGCCAAAAGGAAATTGATGCGGACGACTTTTTCTTAAACAAAACTTGACTATACAACAAACTGCCTAAAAAACGAAACAGATCACAAACAAAGGCTTGGTTCCCCAGGAAAACCACCCCATTCTAAAATCCATTGACAAGAAACACCAAAAAAAGCAATAAAAACAGGGTTTAATACCAAAGATTTTCTTAAACACTATTCATCATTCTCACCAAAGAAATAAAGAAACCCAAAAACAATACTACTCCAGTAGATTCACAGACACAGGGAGTAAAAAAGCCCTGGAAAACACCTCCAGTTTCGGGGACCCAAAACTAAAAAAAACCAAGAATATTGCCCCTAACTAAACCTAATAAACCAAACATCCCGCTGCCCACAGAAACAAGATAAACGACCTTCTAAAACCATAGAATCTAATCTCCCAAAAAAATCCCCCATACTAATCCCCCATGCCGGGGACACCAAAGGGAATTTCCCAAATTCCCCTATCTTGCCCCAATGAGCCCTGGGAAGCCCAGATTAAAAGTCACTTAAAAACAACTCGGGGAATCTTTAATGCCACCATTATGAAAACAAGCGAGCGGCCCAATCCTTTGCTGCTATTTCTTACTTTTTAACAAGTCCAAGAAACTAGCACCCCCCGAAACACTAAGATGGAAAGGGTTACACCAATACTTAAGGTGGTGACCCTACAGACTTAAAAACTAGGGGCCAATACAAACTTCCCATTGCATCCAAAATCTTGAAAAACCCCGTCACAGGAACTATATTCTTTTAAAACAGCACAAAACATCTCCCCCCTCCCAAATTTTGGGTTTTAGGAAAAAAAAAAGCACAAATGATGAATCAAAAAAATGTAGATTGCTTTACACAGCATTGGAAAATAAGGAATACCACTAGAAATTTTTTATGCCCCTAAAAAAAAGCTTTGAACAGTAACCACAATCCACTCCACAAACTTGCCCATTAGGGGTATAAGAGGCCATGGCTTGCTTATTTCAATTTTACCTTACAAATAGGTATGGGATGTTACCATTAAAGAACCAGCATCAAAAACAGGGCCCACTTGATAGGGATTCCGCGGGGAAGGTCCTTGGCCCCCTCTTTCCTCACATACATCATGATCTTCCAGACTTTCCCCAACCCCAAAAACCCTTTCTCTTTGCTGACGATACCTATTTGGGGGTTGGGGGGGTCGAGCCCAGCCCCGGGCCCCCCCTCTTCACCTTTTGCTACTAGGCCCTCTCCCCCCCCCTCCTGAGCTTTATAAAACCCTCGTCAAAAAATGTGTATGGTTCCTGCCTCCACTACGTCATTTTTAGGCTATTCCATGTTTAAAACCTATGACTGAAAAAATATTCCCCACTATTCTCTGACTCATTTGTTTTTAATTTCCCAAATTTGTGGCCTTTTGTTTCTGTGTCCCCCCCCCGGAACATCCTGTTTTGTCCACCTGTCTATTCACGCAATTTTAATGTCGTTATCATGTCTCCCCTGCCCCCCTCTCCCCCGGGGTCGGCCGTTTTCCCCTTTAATTTTTTCCCAAAGGGACATCCCCTTACTCGGAAACTAACCTTGTCGCAAACCCTTTGATTTTCTCTGTTTCTTGACGTGTTTTAAAGTGCGGGTTCCAAACAGTGTGCATCTCCGTAGGGCCTAAACAAAACCCGGGTACAGTTCTTGAATGATTCTACTAAGGTATCGGAATGCTGTCCAGGTTTCCAGGCGCCCTATGTGCAGCAGTTATCTGTTTGATGTGTGCTTCCGGAGACATCCGGTTATACTCACCCCAAGATCTTTCCCCCTTGGTGGGGTTTTGCATTTTTGGGCCACCACCTATACTTGTCTTGGTCTTTTGCCCCCCCCCATTTTCTGACTTTGCATTTGGCGGGTTTAAAATTTCGAGAAGCCATTGCTGGCCCGGGGTGTCCAGTCTGTCCAGGTCTTTTGAAGTCCCCCTGGTCCTCATCAATTTAATTCTCTCTTTAACTTCACATCATCTCAAACGGGGACACTTTGAGTCAACCCTTCCGTCAGTCGTTCACATAAAACCCAAAAATAGCACTGGTCCTGGGACCGACCCCTGTGGGACCCCGCCTCACAGTGCCCACTGGATAATCATTCGTACCTGACCCGTTGCCTCCCTGTCGGTATTCTCTGATCCTTTGCGGGCCCTTTCCCTGTTATAGCCCTGATGCTCTAGTTTCCCTCACTAATTCTTGTGAGGAACTGTGTCAAAGGCCTTTCTTCAGCCCCAAGAAATGCAATAAACCCCCCCTCTCTTTTTGTCTTACTTCTGGGGGTGTGTGTGGGGGGTTTTGGGTGTTTTTGGCGCGTGTGTGGGTGTGTGTGGGGGTGGGTGAGGGGGTGTGTGTGGGTGTTGTGTGGGTGTTGGTGGGGTGTGTGTGTGTGTGTGGTGGGTGGGTGGCGCCCTTGTGTGTTTGCATATATTTGTCGCTCGTGTGACTGCCCGTGGGCCCCTGTGTGTTTGTGCGCCGCCGTGTGTGGGTTTTTCCCCACTTAAATTGTATTTAAAACTCTTAAAATTGTGACCGGGTGTGGACGTATCAGTGGTATTATTTTGTAATTTGCTCAGATGAACCAGATAGGAGGAGGTGATTCATTCCCTCGTAACTTGCCATGATTGTGCCCAGATCTACCGGGGAGTTATTACCTTTGAAATATTTTCAGCTTCATAACTTGGGGCCCAGTCACGGGACCCATTATTCCTTTGTAATCTTTTGAACCGCCCATGGGAAAGGGTGGGGGGTCAAAATAAAGATATTTAAACAAAAGTGTGTGTGTGTGTGTGTTGTGTGGGTGTACTCAATTGTACTCACTTTTTTGTTTTGCAGGGTCGAGTCCTACCCCGGGCCCCCGCCTCTTCCCCCGGGTTTCTACCGGGTTTTTGTGTGTGTGTTTTGTGTGTGGGGGTGTGTTTGTGTGTGTGTTGTGTGTAGTGTGGGGTGTTGTGTGATCAACAATCAATTTTTGCACCAATAACTCCTTAATTGTGCCCGGGGTGTGGAAGTGTGAATTGCTTTTTTCCCCCCTATAATTTGTTCGGTTTGAAAAGCATGTAAAAAACGTAGTAACCATTTTAACAAAATTCATTACCTTTGAACTTGTAGCTCTTTTTACCTTTGACCTAGTTCACTATCAAAACTTGGGGCCCACCCTTTTGGACCCATTCGCACCCTCTGAAACCTGTAAATACTTTGTAACTTGTCATGATTGTGCCCCAGACCTCCCCTGGGTTCTTTACCTTTGAAAAATTGTGGTTCTTTAACCTTTGTAATTGTGAGTTCTTTCCCTTTTTGAAATTGTGGTTCATTACCTCTGTAACTTGCTCAGCTTCAAAATTTTGGAGCCCGTCCCTGGACCAATTGTCCCGTAAATCTTTTGACACCGCCCACGGAGGGTAGGGGAGCATAATAAAATATTAAACTAATAACAATTTTGGTGACGCACGATTGTCATCTCTCCCCTAATCTTGCCCCCCTAAACCATTGTTAACGAGGAGCTGATAAAAATACGACTTGGATGACAGCCCCCAAACTTTTCGCTAACATGACAAAACCTACTAATTATTTGGTGCAGAGCAGGAAAAATCACAATTAAATTAAGATCGCAAAACCAATTACCAGCATAAGAGGGCAAAAATTTCCCAGGATACCTTGACAACAACCCGAATTTTGCACCCCTACAAAACATAACCCCAAAAAAGTACCAAACAGTTGGACCCTCCAAAATACGATACTACGTGCCCCAAAATGCCCTTCTCACATATACCATAATTATTTACCCTACCTCACCATGCTATTTTTTGTTGGGGTCAAAGAGCAACACACCTAAAGCCAATAATAACCCCAAAAAAAAGTGCGAAGAATAATCACTAAATCCCATCCCTTGCAAAAAACACCCCCCATTTTCAAGTCTAAATAAACCCCGTTCAACATCCCCACTTACTATTGCAATTACATTACAGGGGCCTTAAACCCAATATAACCTTTACCAAAAGTTTTCTTTATAGTTGTGAAGAACCCCCCAGGGATAACACCGACACAAAAATCTTACGCATTCCCCCTGTCCGACTAAAACCTTTTTTTTTTTTTAAAAAAATTTAATGTATGCAAAGGGCCCCCAAAAACGGGAAAAACCCCTACCTGAACTCAGAACGCAGACACATTCATCCCTTTTAAAACCCCACCCTTTTGAAAACTTTATCTCCCAAAAAACCCCATCAACTAAAAACACACGAAACCACCTGGTTTCACCCTTACACTCACTCACCTTTGACCAAAAAAATTTTTAAATTTAAAAAAGAATTTAATTAAAGAAAAAGTTGTCCAAAAAAACATTCAATTGCTAAACTAAAATATATTTACCTTACAAAAATACCCCCTTCCTATTTTTGTAATATTTAAAAAAAAAGAATTAAACAAGTCTCCCCAATGCCACCGCAGGGTTTAGTTACAAAACCCCCTTAATATTATTTAATAATGTTTTAAAAAACAAAAACCAAATTCTGTGTAAACTAACAATTTTTTCATTATTGGAAATCTTTAATTGAAAAAAATTGTTTGGGAAACAGGGTGGGGAAGGCGTGTTCGGGGAAGGAGTGTTTTTTTGGGGGAAGGGAGGCGGGGGGAAAGGCAGTGTTTGTGTGGGGGCAGTGGCGGGGAAGGGGTGTTGTTTTTTGGAAGGGATGTTTCTGGGGGGCAATGTTTCGGGGAAGGGTGTGGGGGCAGTGTTTGGGGGGGGTGTTGGTGGGAAAACCCCGTGTTTTTGGAAGGCTTTGCTGTGGGAACATGTTGCTGGGGGGCAGTGGTGGGGGGGAAGTGCTTTGGGGGCATTGTTTTGGAGGCGTTCGGGAAAAAGTTGTTTTAAAGGATGTTGTGTGGGAAGGCCATTTTGCTGGGAAGGCAGGTTCGGGAGGCTGTTGGGGGAAGGCGGGGGGGGAGGGGGCTCAAAAAAGTGTTTGGGGGAAGGGAGTGTTCTGGGGAAGGCAGGTTGTGGGGCATTTTTTGGGGAACAGTGGTTGCGTGGGAAGATATTGCGTTTAAAAGGCAGGGTTTCTGGGGAAGGCAGTGTTGCTTTGGGGAAAAGGAGGTTGTGGGGAAGGTGTTTGGGGGGCAGGGTGGGGAAGGCAAAGGGGGGGGAGGGTTCAAAGAAAGGTTCTGGGAAGGGAGGTTGGGGGAAGGCAGTTGTGGGGGAAGCCCCTGTTGGGAAAGGCAGTGTTGCGGGGAAGGCCCAGGTTGCTGGGGAAAGGGAGTGATGCTGGGGGAAGGGATGGGCTGGGAAGGCGTGGTTGGCAAAGGATGTTGCGGGGAGGGGGTGTTTTCGGGGAAGGCATGTGCGGGGGGGGGGAGTGTTGGGGGAAGGCAGTGGGGGGTGGGGGGGTTCTGGGGAAGGAGTGTTTGTGGGGGGAAGGAGTGTTGTGGGGGGGTTGGGGGGAGGGGTTTGGGGGAAGGGGGTGTTTTGGGGAGGGGTTGGGGAAGGGGGTGTTGTGGAAAAGGGGTTGGGGGGGCGGTTGGGGGAGGAGTGTTTTCGGGGAAGGAGGTTTTTGGGAGGGTGTTTGGGGGGAGTTTTTTTGGGGGGTTTTTTTCCTTTGGGGGGGGCGTTTTGGGTTTAAGGATTTTGGGGGAAGGAGGTTCTGGGGGGCGTGTTTCTGGGGAAGGCAAATTCGGGAAGGCTGGGGCTGGGGAAGGCATTTGGGGGAATATTGTGTTGAAGGGCTGGCGGGGAAGCAGTGTTTTGCTGAAGGCAGGGGGTTGTGGGGAAAACAGTGTTGCTGGGAAAGGCAGTGTTCGGGGGGCAGCACCAACGCACTGGGTCCTAATTGTAAAAAACTTTTAAGCAAAAATCATTGAAAGTATTTTTGTTTTTTGAGGGAAAAGGCAGAAAATTTTGAATTACACATTTTCGCGGATGAGGAATTAGCAAAGCCTTTAGCTGGTGAAACGTTTGCGGGGCCAGTGGCTTTTGCAATTTAAAAGGATGGGTTTTGAATAAGTAAGGGGATGTCCGTTTTTAGGGGGCCATAGGGCAAATTTAAATTTGTTTGTTTTCTTCCGTTAAAATTTCATATCATGGGCAAGTTTTTTGCGGGGATTTTTATAAATTTTTAAACCCCCTACCCAGCGAACCAGCTTCGACCCGATGTTTTTCAATGCAAATGTGATAATACTGGATTTAATGCCAGAATAAAATTTGGTGGGCTATAAAAACAAAGGAATAACGTGGATTGCTTTACAGATAGTTCGATTGTGGGACACTGACACCACTATTGGTGGGGGAATAACTGTGTCTTGGGTTTTCAAAACGGGATGATCTGTTCCAAGGGGATTTTTATCTATAATTTAAGGGGGGGGGGGAAAAAAGAAAGATCAACTGAATCAAGGGTAAAAAACGAAAGGAAAGGAAAACTTACTAAACCAGAACACAGGCAACATTACCCCTTTGGGTAATGGTTAAAAATTACGACCCATTCACACAAAAATTTAAAGATGTTTTTAAATTTTTGAAGGGTTTTCAAGGGGGTAAGTGGGGGCAGGAAAGGGAAAAAAAAACCCCCCCCCTAAAATCCCCAAAAACCAAGAAAATATAAGACCACGTGGCAACAAAACATGCCAGGAGGTTGGTAAAGGGAAACGGTGTGAACCGCTGCTCAAACGTTCCAACTCACTAACAAATGGGGGAATAGAAAAAGGAAAAAAAAACTTTTGGCAAACAGGAAAATTTGGACATTGTTAGTGGATTAAATAGGCCACCCCTTTGGTTTGGCTGGGAAAGGTATAATAAAAAACCCAGGAAAAAGAATGGCAAAATTTGCTTTATCCTTTCCCTTGAAAAAGGAAATGGGACCTCAAATAAAAATTGACGGGGCCAAAAAACTTCCAGGCATGAAGCCTTCCATCTCAAAATTAGAAAAAAATTTAGAGAGTCTTCTTAAAAAAAAAGGTGAAACTGATTAAATTTATGAGCCAAAATTATTAAAGAAAAAAGTGATTCTCTTTTTACCGAATAAGGAATTAGATAATCATTAACCAAAGGGGACCAACTGCTCCGGAGGGTGGAAAACTATGAATTTCAGAACCTTTAAAGGCACGTGCCCATAACCCTTTGTGGGGGGACTATAAAACCAGAAGAGGGGGCGTTCTTCCCCCTACTTCCTGGCCAAAAAGTCTCCCCTTTTTGCCTTCCCTAAGCCCCAAAAGCCCAGATACCATTAGGCCGATTCCTTACGTTGTTTTGTAAAAATTTTTTGAAAAAGGGGGGGGGGGGAATGTGCTTAAAAGACTGTACACAGAATCAGACAAATTTTTCCCCCTCTTTAATGGATTCATGAAAAGGAAAAAGTGTGCAGAACGTTTTCCACCTTTCTCACTCCCAAAAACCCCTATATTTTACCCCCTTTTTTGACTAAAATCTGCATTTTTTGATATTGGGGGACCCCGAACGTTATACTACAGAAAAACCAAAATGAAATTTGTGGTTGCTTACCTGCTGGTAATAGGAAACCTTCAAATAGAGTATCCCTGTTTTAACCAATTTAGAAGTGATTTTCTAAAGAAATGCTTAGGTACACGCAGGGAGGGTTTTAGTCCCATGCTTTAATATTCTGATTTTAAAACTCCCTAAATTTGTTACCTGCCCACCTAAAAAATATAGCTATAAAGCATGCTGGAATCAAGTCCATACAAAACAGGGCTTTTAAGAAATGAATACATTCTTAAATGAAGTTAAGCAAAATTTTTGTAACGGGGCAGGCCCATTTAAATCTTCCCCCCTAAAAAACTAAGTATTTAACAAGCAAAGACATCCCCCACCCTATTTCGGGTAAAAATCAAGCTACGTTAAAAACTTACAGATATCTTGGTGTAGATGTACCCTTTTAACAAATCCACTAACCACAATAACAAGAAATGTAAAGCTAGGTAAATCTTAAAGCTGTTTCTGGCTAAAACCCCCTATGGTGCAAAAGTGAGAATCGTGAGAATGATGACATAGCCATTTTAGGCCTTAATGTTTTTTCGCTCCCATGTTGATATTACTAGGAAAAGTTTCTCCGACCCTTTTATTAATGCAAAATGAAGCTCTCAGGATTTTTCTTTGGGTGTCCCAAACTACAAAAATTCTTAAATGGGAAGGAGCTTGGGGATTTCTATATATGATAGGATTGTTGAAATTAAAAACTGTACTCGGTATTAGAAAGTTGAGAAACGAACCAAAAACTGTCACAGTGAAATTTTCCAAGTGTCTAAGGTAAATACCACAATCTAAATGGATTGTAAAACGTGCAATTTCATTTGTTTTTTTAACCTGCATGACGTATCACTGTAGGGAACAAAAACATTTCACCCCCATGAAGTGTGTTCATTTAATATCACATACCTACAAGTTCCCCCAAGAAGCTCATTGCATAATCCCTTTCCCTTTAAAATTTTGTTAGAGCAACTGTCAAGAAGAAATTTCTCACCACTGGTAGTAACAATTATCACAATTTATAAAATGTGGGTTAAACAGGATCTTTGGCAGGGTGCTCTGCCTTGTTGCCACCCCCCCCATTAAGAACGATAATAAAATTTTTTTTATTAGGCAAAAGAAATTTAAAACTGGGGTCCACTGCAAAATGAATTTTTTCAATCCTAATGGCGCTAAAGCTAACCTATGACACTGACTTGACTCTTCATCATAGATTCTATGTCTCATTGAAGGGCCTTTGGGTATATAAGACTCCAAAAACAGCTCATTGGGGAAGCCAGGTATAGATATCAAAAAAATTTGGGACAAAGGAATTAATTACAATTTTCATGGATCCCCCACAATTGGGTTCTCCTTCATGATAAAGTTTTTAGTTTACCAAGAAGAGTATCGAGAAGGGGGAATGGAAATTTAAATTTGGTAAACTGGGGGTTTCATTTGGAATAAATTTGGAGAGAAGTAAATAATGAAAATGATTGTTATAGGAATGCAGTTAGAAGCCTGAGTAGATTTCTATAAACCCACTATAACTGAAACGATAGATAAGTATGTTTATGGTGAGCAACTTGCAATGTAACAGACTGACAGATGTTGTAGTGGCCAGGCTTAGGCTGGTTACAAGTACTTCTGCAGTTTGGGAGACACACAGAATGATGATCAAACTAAATGTAAATTATGTGATCAGGCATATGGTCACTTCTTGAACACTATGGGCTTAATTGTCACTGATTGAGGAATACAGGACAGACAGTATAATAACCTTGTGACATGTCAAGATATCTTATTAATGAAAATAAGATACCAGATATACTAAGCAAATTTCCTAAATTTGCTTGTAACAGATAAGTGAACTATAGATATGTAGATATAAATCCATATGTATTCCTGTTAACCCTTTGGGGCCTAGTTCCTAGGCCTTTTGTGTATCCACATGCTCTCGCGCTACCGTCCACAGGATGGATATGGGGTGCACAATAAACTAGCCACTTCGGTGGCAAAATCTAAATCTTGTAGACGCAACATCAATGGGTTCGGTGGTTACTTTATGATGAAGGTCAGGAAGTCTTTTTCTAAGTGATGCAATATTCCAGCTTAATATAGGAAAAGGTTTATTACGAGTTTGATATCCATTTTAGTAGTCCTGGAATCATCTTGAGTTTCTCAGCATAATGAAAAAATTGTTCATATAAATAGCAGACCTTATCAATGTCAACAGTGCTACCCTTGTCCATGAGTTTTATAAGTGCACTTCCAGTTGTAAGGCCTCGTGGGAGTCTTCGTATACCCAGAGCATGACGCTGTTTATGTGTGAAAGTATGGATAGGTGACACAACCACTCACATTCCTCCTCACTAACATTACACGCAACACTACAAAACTGTCAATCACAGTCGCCACTACCAACATTGGGTTCATTACATTTATCAACAGTATTGTATTCAACATTAATGTCTGTTTGGTGAACCTCATCACACTCTGACCCACCACTTATATTACGCTCATCACTATTACTAACATTATAGACACCTCTGCTCTCATCACACTCTTCACACCACTTATATTACGCCTCATCACTATTACTAAACATTATAGGCCACCACCGCTCTCATCACACTCTTCACCACCACTTTATATTATGGTCATCACTATTACTAACATTCATTGACACATAGCCTATTATGTGACTCACTACAGTTATCAAACACAAGTATTATATTCGTCAGTTCTGTAATAAGAACATCACCACCACCTGTTCAGCAGCTTACACTTGCTTTCAAAATTGTGACAATATTGTTATTGGTACACTCTACACATCTATCCTTGTGTTTGTACAAGTTGTTGTTTTCAGGAGGAAATTGTAGTGTTTCCAGTACTTATTATGCATGACATTCAGGTTGTATACCACAGGAGCAAGACTTGGAAACATTCTGGGACGTGAAGTCCGCGTCAGCTGAGCTAGTTGGCGACTGTCAGCTGACTTCAGCTAGGCTGGTATTGACAGCGACGTGATGGAGTGTCTGTTGACGTCGCTCCCCAGGTGAACGTGCTCAACCCCATTGTCTGGAGGGGCAGGCATGAAGCCATGTGCCAGTATTCAGACCCGAGGTACCTGCGTAGTCCTGGGGGGTGTAGATGAATGTTCAGGAACCGACAAGTTGATAAAGTAGACACATGTGCAACTCTTGGGTATCTTTATTGGAAACGTTTCGCCAAACAGTGGCTTCATCAGTCCATACATAGGAGAAACTTGAGAACAGGAGGAGAATGAGGTAATCAGTCCCTCAACCTTGAGTCGATATGTTCAGTCCATCAGTCTACTCAAGATACTGATCGGATGGACTGAACACATCGAAACTCAGTTGAGGGACTGATTACCTCCTTCTATCCTTTCCTTCAAGTTTCTCCTATGTATGGGACTGATGAAGCCACTGTGTGGCGAAACGTTTCCTCAATAAAGATACCCAAGAGTTGCACATGTGTCTAATTTATCAGTCCTGGGGGGTCATTACGAGGGGGACAGGGTGAAGTGCGGTTGGCTGCGATTGCGATCAGCCTCACATGCAGTCGCATGAGCTGAGGGTCTTACAATTGATAATTGTTTTGCAACAGTCTTGTTTGCTGTTTGATCATATCATAACACCGTTCAGAAGGATGAGCATTGGCACACACTGCACACAGTGTGACTTAGATGGGGCTTCCTGGCATGTGGCCCCAGGGCATTGACACTTATAACATCGACGTGGTACCTCCTTCATAACACCATACTTATTACAATGATTTTCTAAACTCGTACCTGAACGTACTGCTCGCCAGACTAGGCCTAGCCTATTAGAAAACATCGTACACCTGGATATGCTGAGGCTCTTCTAAATGCTTGATGCTGCAGAGAGCGTTTGACAGAGCTGCGGCAAACCCGACTGGGAAAAATTTGTCAACGGTCTTAATGCTCCACCCCTTTCGCGGGGGCATGGAGGGACATAATAGAATTAAGGAGTACCGAACTGGGCAGATCGCGCCCCCCAACCATCCCTTGAATTAGGGCGAATGAGTTAGTCAGTGCTTGGGCTGCTAATCTAGCTATGACAATTTCCCAGATACCACACAGGCAAATTAAATGACAAATATGATGCAAGGGAGAGACTTGTTTGCTTAAGCTCAGTAGCAGATGATTGCAACATTCCTTTCACTAATTATGAACTTGATGCAGCGCTCTAAACTAAGGGGCAACTTCCAAGTCGCCACTGGGAGGATGGTATTACTTACAACATACTAGGATTGCTGTGTCGAGTACCAGGTAATCCATTACTTGAAATTATATAACATGAAGCTATGTAACTGTGGGAGCTCATCAATCTTGGACAACAGCATCATCATTCCAATTCTAAGCCCAATAACAAAATGCATTTCCCCAATAATCTCTTACTAGTGCTTGTGTAAAACATTTGGAGAGAATGATTCTTAATCGTCTCATGTACATGAATCAAACAATATTTGACCTCCTCCCCGGTACATGGTCTTCATGCATGGAAGGAGCGTGCATCATTGCATAGGCCACCTTCTCAACCCTGCACACTGACAGCTCCTACACTACTTCCTGACCTTAAATCCGCTTTCGATGTAGCCAACCGGACATGTAATAATTAGGTGAACTTGCCAGAATGGTGTTGGAGGATGGCTTATCGCTGGATTAAGGCTACCTGTCCAACAGAAAAATCGTCTGTGTTGTTCCAGGGGACATAGAAGTGTAAACTTAAGGACTTTTGGAATTAGGAACCCCACAGGAGGTGTGCTCAGTCCACACTGTCGATATTCTAATTAATGCATTACTTAATGCTATGCCTAGTCAAGCCCCCATAATTTATGTGATTAGGTTTTGCTGATGATATAATGATTCACACCACGGATTCTTCCAAACACCCAAAACATTCTTATCATGTACTAGCCTCGTGTCAGGACCTGGGGTTGATAATCTCTACTGATAAAACAAGATACTCAATAGGCGTCCTCCTCGGACAGAGAGGCACAGTTCGTCAGATCCAATTGCATGATGGGTCTCTTTCTAGAATATAGTAAGCAGTTACAGGTATCTAGGCTTTGAGGTTCCACTTACTTGGTCCTGTTGTAACTAGACTTTGTCGCCCAATTACAAAGAACGACTAAGAGCACTTAGCGTTGTGGCAGGGCTTCACCCCAGGATGGTGCTAATGTTAAAATTGTGTGTAAATGATGTATCTTGCTTATATTAGATAATTGGTTGATTATTGCTGCTGCCATTACTTGCTCTTGTGTCTGACTGGAAGTTTGTGGTGGAAAAAAAATGCAGAACGAAGCAATGAGGATCATCCTAGATGCCTACGTTACTGCAAAAATTTTAAAATATGCAAAAAGAACTTGATATTCCTAGCATCAGAGATCGTGTTACTGAAAGAAATATCCATTGGGGGTTAATATGCTCAGGCAAGCTCATTTCAAACCCCTGCCCACAGAAGCCCTCCAAAACTTTCCTCAGCACTGGTGAACATCCTCCAGATGGATCGAAAAGGACTGGAACGAACCCTCCGCATGAATCCAGATACATGATCTATGTCAAGTAAGGCAAACAGCGGCACTTCTCCGCCTCATGGAATATTACCCTTTCCAAACTACCATTCTCCATTTCCCCCCAAACTACTTCTTAAATCACAACCAAAACTTCGCCTTGAGCCAAACATGAGGCCTTAATTGTATTGATAACTTAGTCACACGCACACACATCGCAAATTATTTACGTTGATGGTTTGTTCACACAATCCACTGGTGCAGCTGGTATGCTGGCTGTTGTCGTACCAGAGTGATGGCTCTCTTAAAGATAAATGGAGGCACGCATCATAATTGGGTCCTCTACCATTCAGACAGAACTGTTTGTCATACTCCTTGCACTGAAATGCATCTATGTATCAAAGATTGACAGTTTAGTTGTAACTGATTCTCTGTCATCCTAATGCTTCAACTCATTAAGCATAAATTGTGCATGCTTGTGTCAGGAAGCCATGGATCCAAGGTATGGGTAGGATTGTGGACAGTGGGAGTCGATTGCAATGCTGTGGATTCCATCTCACATTGACGTCATTCGATGCATGATAGACTGATAAATTGGCTAAGCTGTATGTTCAAAGAGGGAGTAGATACAATCTTGGGATTGTCAGGTAGTAGGTTGAGAACAATAATACGAAAAGAAATTCAGCTGTATTTTATGGATTAAGGCTCAGGGAGATTGACACCAGTGAGTCCATCTATCATCATCTATCATCCAGGAGGAGCCACCATGACTTGGTACATCCAACAAAAATAAGCAGACTCTTGGTTGTCACTAACCGCCCGGCTCCGGCTGGGTTACAAGTATCTTTGGCAGGTAAATCAACAACCACCAGATGTAGACCAACGAAAATCGTAAACTTTGCCAGATGGAATTATTGTCACACCCTGCGTCTTATGTTCTGGAGTGCGATAAAATTAATGAATTTAGAAACAACTCACTCAGAAGTGTTCAAGAAATGGCTAAGTATTTTATCCACAGTGGTATATTACAGACCATTCTGGAGAAATACCCTGACTTTGCTAGCTGTAAATAAAGCATTACCACATATGTGCATGTGTGTGTGTGTGTGTGTGTGTGTGTGTGTGTGTGTGTGTGTGTGTGTGTGTGTGTGTGTGTGTGTGTGTGTGTGTGTGTGTGTGTGTGTGTGTGTATGTGTATGAGTGTGTGAGTGTGTGTGTGTGTGTGTGTGTGTGTGAGTATGAGTGTGTGTGTGTGTATGAGTGTGTGTGTGTGTGTATGAGTGTGTGTGCGTGTGTGTGTATGAGTTTGTGTATGTGTGTGTGTGTGTGTGTGTGTGTGCGTGTGTGTGTGTGTGTACTCACCTATTTGTACTCACCTATTTGTGGTTGCAGGGGTCGAGTCCTAGCTCCTGGCCCCGCCTCTTCACCGGTTGCTACTAGGCCCTCTCTCTCCCCGCTCCATGAGCTTTATCAAACCTCGTCTTAAAACTGTGTATGGTTCCTGCCTCCACTACGTCATTTTCTAGGCTATTCCACTGCCTTACAACTCTATGACTGAAGAAATACTTCCTACTATCTCTCTGACTCATTTGTGTCTTCAACTTCCAATTGTGGCCACTTGTTTCTGTGTCCCCTCCTGGAACATCCTGTCTTTGTCCACCTTGTCTATTCCACGCAGTATTTTATATGTCGTTATCATGTCTCCCCCTGACCCTCCTGTCCTCCAGTGTGGTCAGGCCGATTTCCCTTAATCTTTCTTCATAGGACATTCCCCTTAGCTCTGGAACTAACCTTGTCGCAAACCTTTGTACTTTCTCTAGTTTCTTGACGTGCTTTATCAAGTGCGGGTTCCAAACAGGTGCTGCATACTCCAGTATGGGCCTGACATACACGGTGTACAGTGTCTTGAATGATTCCTTACTAAGGTATCGGAATGCTGTTCTCAGGTTTGCCAGGCGCCCATATGCTGCAGCAGTTATCTGATTGATGTGTGCTTCCGGAGACATGCTCGGTGTTATACTCACCCCAAGATCTTTCTCCTTGAGTGAGGTTTGCAGTCTTTGGCCACCTAGCCTATACTCTGTCTGTGGTCTTCTGTGCCCCTCCCCCATCTTCATGACTTTGCATTTGGCAGGATTAAATTCGAGAAGCCATTTGCTGGACCAGGTGTCCAGTCTGTCCAGGTCTCTTTGAAGTCCTGCCTGGTCCTGTGTGTGTGTGTTTATGTGTGTGTGTGTATGAATTTGTATGTGTGTGTGTGTGTGTGTGTGAGAGATAGAGACTCAGCAATCAACATTTGCACCAATAACTCACTACAGTTGTGACCGGGTGTGGAAGTGTGAATTGCTCATTACTCTAAAATTTGTTCATGATTGCAGCCATGTATAAACGTAAGTAACCATTCTTACAGTATTCATTACCTTTGTAACTTGTGAGTTCATTACCTTTGTAACTTGTGAGTTCATTACCTTGTACCTAGTTCAGCCATCAAAACTTTGGAGCCCGGTCCCTGGACCCATTGTGTACCTCTGTAATCTGTGAATACCTTTGTAACTTGTCATGATTGTGACTAGACCTACCTGGAGTTCATTACCTTTGTAAATTGTGAGTTCATTACCTTTGTAAATTGTGAATTCATTACCTCTGTAACTTGCTCAGCTATCAAAACTTTGAGGCCCAGTCCCTGGACCCATTATGTACCTCTGTAATCTTTTGACTACCGCCCACAGGATGGGTATGGGGTGCATAATAAACATATTAAACTAACGTTGAGGAGGTCTGTACAATGCAATGCAATAGCGTCTGTTGAGGGCTGCGCGGGAGTGAATATAGCGTGGCAGAGTCCCCTGGCCAGTCCACTCAACTAATATCAGACCGTTGGAAAGTCGACGAGGGCTTGCAACTTGCTCTGACGCCAGATATTGAGGATTCAAGTGCTTGTTGACGTTGTAGATGACAATAAGCACTTAAGTTGCCCTTGGTGGGGCTGCTCGGAGTTTGATGTTGGCATATTCGCGAGTGAGAAGTTTGTCTATAAATGCTGATTCATTAGGCACAAAGACGTAGTTATCCTCATCGTGGACAAACTTGATCGTTTTCTCATGATTGTCTACACTAGCTTCGAAAAACCAGTTACACTTGGTCTCTTACCTGGAGTTTACCTGGAGAGAGTTCCGGGGGTCAACGCCCCCGCGGCCCGGTCTGTGACCAGGCCTCCTGGTGGATCAGAGCCTGATCAACCAGGCTGTTGCTGCTGGCTGCACGCAAACCAACGTACGAGCCACAGCCCGGCTGGTCAGGAACCGACTTTACCTGGAGTTTACCTGGAGAGAGTTTCGGGGGTCAACGCCCCCGCGGCCCGGTCTGTGACCAGGCCTCCTGGTGGATCAGCGCCTGATCAACCAGGCTGTTGCTGCTGGCTGCACGCAAACCAACGTACGAGCCACAGCCCGGCTGATCAGGAACTGACTTTAGGTGCTTGTCCAGTGCCAGCTTGAAGACTGCCAGGGGTCTGTTGGTAATCCCCCTTATGTGTGCTGGGAGGCAGTTGAACAGTCTCGGGCCCCTGACACTTATTGTATGGTCTCTTAACGTGCTAGTGACACCCCTGCTTTTCATTGGGGGGATGGTGCATCGTCTGCCAAGTCTTTTGCTTTCGTAGTGAGTGATTTTCGTGTGCAAGTTCGGTACTAGTCCCTCTAGGATTTTCCAGGTGTATATAATCATGTATCTCTCCCTCCTGCGTTCCAGGAATACAGGTTTAGAAACCTCAAGCGTTCCCAGTAATTGAGGTGTTTTATCTCCGTTATGCGCGCCGTGAAAGTTCTCTGTACATTTTCTAGGTCGGCAATTTCACCTGCCTTGAAAGGTGCTGTTAGAGTGCAGCAATATTCCAGCCTAGATAGAACAAGTGACCTGAAGAGTGTCATCATGGGCTTGGCCTCCCTAGTTTTGAAGGTTCTCATTATCCATCCTGTCATTTTTCTAGCAGATGCGATTGATACAATGTTATGGTCCTTGAAGGTGAGATCCTCCGACATAATCACTCCCAGGTCTTTGACGTTGGTGTTTCGCTCTATTTTGTGATCAGTGTTGTTAGGGAAATCTAACCTGACAGCTTTGGGAGGGTGTGCGCCCACTGTATTGCTTTCAGCAAGCTTTCTCTGGAAGCCTCGTTCTTTTTTCCGAGCCTGTTTACTAAAATATGTTTCAAATCTGCCTTCACCATCATCTACGTCAACACCATCAGCTATACTCATAGCTGACAGGAGTTTCACACTGGCGATGGGCTAAAGGATACCGGTGAATTGAAGGGACAAGGAAGGGATATTTACCTCGCTAGACACAGGCAATATGGGTGTAGTGGCCTGCGGGTCGCAGTGCGATTTTCAAGGTCATTCACGGGGCCACAGTCGTCTCGAGAGTTACCAATATTGCACTACTCGTTAATTACTCCAAACCCGCAGCACTTAACACAGCTAGCACACGTGTCTAGGAATGACAGACAAAGTTTTCACTCTGTGGACAAACAAATCAGCACAAACTTAATATGTTTATAGATGAACCTCTGGCTTGTTACAGTTAAAAAGCCGTCTCCAAAGGAGTTACCAGGTACTAGCCTTTCAAAACGGAAAACTAATTCCAGTGTTTCACTAGGTATATCCCTAGTCACAACTCACACACAAGAGTTCTCACAACACCGAAGGTACGGCCGGAACACTGTAGAACGTTCACAAAGGCATTCTGGGATTCAGAACAGATGTAACTGCAGTGTAACTTGGCCTCCACTGGCTGGCTTGGAGTGCTGTTTAGCCTGGATCAGCTAAACTCGCCCTTATCCCATATGTAGATAATGGCAACGAGCTAAGGGATACCGGTGAATAGGAAAGTTGAGGAAGGGACATTCACCTCACTAGACACACGCACTATGGGTGTAAGTGGCATGCGGGTCTTATAGTGCCATTTTTAAGGTCACCCAGCAGGCCATACATTCCTCACTCATTTTAAGCCTATGTAGGTACTGATGGTAGCACAATGTCCTAAGTCCTGTGAAATCCACTCGTGCAAATAGTTACAACAAACCTGCAGCACTTAACACTTCTAGCACACGTACGACAGACGAATGTTCACTCTGTGATGAATGCACTTCAGCACAAACTTACTATGTTTATAGGTGAACCTCTGGCATGTCCCACTTAAAAAGTTAGTACTGCAATGCTCGTTAAATTGTTCTTAACTAAGCCACTACAGGAAACACTGGTATGCCAGCAGCACTGTAGAACGTATACGTAGACATGCTGGGGGTCAGGACAGCTGTAACTGCAGGCTGCCTTAGGTTGTCCTGGCTAGCTTGGAGTGCTGCTTTCAAGCTTGCTTGAATGTGCTTGCTAAGCCCGTGTCAACCACTTAGATATTTGATTGTAGCAGGCAGGTAGGCACACAGGAGACATATTCGTAAGATAAGTGGAGTGTGGCACACAGAACTGACACGGGCACTCAAGCTATACAAAGTGACTTATTTCCATTGGGGTCCTTTTAACACCTTATTATATACTAGAAAGGAGATAATGTCTTATTATACTATAAAGGAGGTATACTAAGAATAAGGTTAAATGAGTTATTTAGGCATTAGGCACCTTTTGGCTCTCTCCTTGAACTGGTTCATGCTATGTCATGTGCAGACAGTCTGTTCCATTCCTTTATTGCTGTACAATGAAAGGTGTTTGAAGCCTGGCCACTGACTGTGGGTACTACAAAGTTGTGCTCTCTCCCCCTAGTACTATGATTGCTCTGGTTCCCAGTCTTGACAAAATTGGCAGCAAGATATTCTGGACACTGTTTGTGAGCAATTTTATAAATTACTCTTTCTTCAACATTCAGCATATCCAATTGTCGTAATTCATTCTGGCCTACATGTTCTCTTGGACCCAGGTCCAGGATGAATCTTACCATTTCGTTCTGGGTAATTTACAGTTTATCTTTCAGTTTTTTTTTTTTTTGTCAAGGCAAAGTACCATGAAGAGCAAGAATAGTCCATATGACATTATATAAGGGTTAGACATAGGGTCCAGCGAGCCTTAGTAGGTAGACACTGTGCTTGTCTGTAGAGGAATTTCAGTCTGGCATTCGCTTTCTTTACTACACTGTTCCCTATCAGTTCTCCTGACATGCATGGGTCAAAGGGGATTCCCAGATATTTTGCTGAGGAAACTGCAGTGATGGGTTCCCCATTACACAGAACATTAAAATTATTTACCCTTCTCAGTTTATGTTTCGTGCCAAAGAGTATGCTTCCGTTTTTCCGAGGTGTAACGATAGTTTGTTGTCCACTAACCATTTACTGCAGGACTCCAGTTCTAATGTTAATAGATTAGCTATATCTTGTGGGTCTTTACCTGACACTAACAGAGCACTAACATCCGCATACAGTAGGAGTTTGCACTTGACATTGATGGGCATATCGTTTACATAACACAGAAATAATAGGGCATCCAGAATACTACCCTGGGGAACTCCACATGCTATCGGTAGTGGTTCTGATTCCGTTTTGTTTATTTTGACAATTTGTTTCCCGTTGCTAAGATAGGACTTAAACAAGTCTATGGAATCTATGCCGATAGCTTGAAGTTTCTTACATAATATATTGTGGTGGACAGTATCGAAGACCTTTTGCAAGTCTAAGGTTATCATTCCTATGAGGTTCCTTATCGACATTTCAGTTCTCATGTAATCCATCCTTTATCACGCATTTCGTGCGCTATATCACCATGGTCACACTTGCTGAAGGCTTTCGCAAAGTCTGTGTATACTACATCTACATTTTGTTTGTCCTCCAGTGCATTTAAGACCTTGTCATAGTGGTCCAGTAATTGGGACAGGCAGGAGCGACCTGCTCTAAACCCATGTTGCCTTGGGTTGTGTAACTGATGGGTATCTAGGTGAGTGGCAGTCTTTCTTCTTAGAACACTCGCAGATTTTTATGATATGGAACGTTAGTGCTATCGGTCTGTAATTCTTTGCAATTGCTTTACTGCCACCTTTGTGGAGGATGGGGGGGGCTATGTCTGTTGTTTTTAGTGACTGTGGGATGACCCCTATGTCCATGTCTCCTCTCCATTGAATGCTGAAGGCACGTGACAGGGGCTTCATACAGTTCTTGATGAACACGGAGTTCCACGAGTCTGGGCCTGAGGTCGAGTGCATGGACATGCCATTTATTGCTTTTTCAAAGTCTTGTGGTTTTAGGATAATATCGAAGATTTTTGGATTTACCAAATTTTGAGTGTCGGTCATAAAAAATCATTTAGATTTTCGACTCTTAGTCCAATTCACGGCATGCTAAACAATGAGTCATACTGGGACTTTAGTATCTCACTCATTTCTTTGCTGTCACCTATGTAATTCTAATCACATCAGGGGTCCAATACTAGATGTTTTTTTTGCCTTAGATCTGGCATAAGAAAAGAATTTTGTTTTTTCTCAATTTCACTGATGGCTTTAAGTTCTTTCTGAGTTTCTTGTCTCCTGCTTGATTCCTTGTGCTTAAATTCGATATTTGTTATTTCTCTGACTAATGCCTCCCTTCGTATTTCAGATATACTGGTCCCTTTCACCAGCTCTGTGATTCTTTGCCTTCGCCTTTTAGGAAGCATTGCTCTCTTTCTGGTTTACATCTTCTCTTCATTTTTCTTAAAGGAATGTGCTTTGAGCATACCTCAAGTGCTACGGAGTTAATTCTTTCTAGGCAAAGTTTCGGATCTGTATTGTTTACGATACCCTCCCAGCTTCTTTCATTGAGGACGTGGTTGACTTGATCCCACTGTATATTTTTATTATTGAAGTTGAATTTGGTAAGGCACCTTCATAACTGGTCAGCGTTTGCTGGTCAGGAGCCCTGGACATGCATGTCTGTACCTCTATTATATTGTGATCTGTTTGTATTGTCTTTGATTTTGTTATATTTCGTATCAGATCATTATTGTTGGTGAAAATGAGGTCCAATGTATTTTCCAGTCTTGTTGGCTCTTTTATTTGCTGGTTTAAGGAGAATTTGTTGCAGATATTTAATAGCTCATATGTTAGTGTGAATTTTCGTCTGTGTTGCCTCCTGGGGTTATCTCTGCTAAAACATTATTTGCTACATTCCTCCACTTTATATCATCAGCAAAGCTAATCATATAATCGGACTGGCTAGGCATAGCATTTGGTAAAACATTAATGAGAATATTGAATAAGGTGGGACTGAGCACACCTCCCTGTGGGGTTCCTAATTCAGTGTCTAGTTAAAGTTCTGTGCCCCTGGAACCATACAGAGAGCTTCCTGATGGACAGGTATCTTTTAATCCAGCGGAGAAGCTATCCTTCTACACCATTCTGGTAAATTCACTAATGATTATATGTCAGTCGGCTACATCAAAAGCAGATTTAAAGTAGAGGAAGGTAGTGTATGAAATGTCAGTGTGCAGGGTGAGAAAGGTGCTTATGCAATGATGCACGCTACTTTCATGCATGTAACCATACAACCGGGGAGACAGAAATTGCTTGATTCTGTGCACCAGACGATTTAGAATCATCCTCTGAAATGTTTTACACAAACAGTTGGTAAGAGATAATAATAATAATAGTAATGGTAATATCTTTATTTACTACAAGTACATGTACATTGTATACAGGGGTTCAAACCCCATCCGTGGTATGGTTTATACAGGCCTAACTGACATCAATGACATACTACTATATAGAAAGCCCATTGGGCAAATTAGGTCAGTTTTGTCCCAGGGTGCGACTCACACTAGTCGATTAACACCCAGGCACCCATTTTAAACTGATGGGTGAACAGGGACAGGGACAGCAAGTGTCTTATGGAAATACTTCCCTATTGTTTTCAAACCGTACCGGAGGAGATTCGATCTCCGGACCTCAGAGTGTGAGTTGAGTGCGCTAGTGATCGAGCTACGGGACACCAGGATGTTGAGCGAAAGTTCATTTTGTTGACTGGGCTTTGGAATTAGAATGATGAGGGTTGGTCCAAGATTTAGGGAACTCCCCAGTTACATAGCTCATGTTGTTTAGGTAAGACACATATGCAACAGTTAGGTATCTTTATTTCAAAACGTTTCGCCTACACAGTAGGCTTCTTCAGTCGAGTACAGCAAAGTTGATAGAAGCAGAAGAGACTTGAAGACGATGTAATCAGTCCATCACCCTTAAAGTTTTGAGGTGGTCAGTCCCTCAGTCTGGAGAAGAGTATTGTTCCATTGTCTGGAATAATATGGAGTTGAAGTGATAGGATGGAACCTTATATAGCGCCAGGAGGTGAGACGTAGGTCACTAGTCTGAGAGGTCACTGAGAGGTCAGGTCCCTCTCAAATCCGGCCATTCTCACTAGTAGAGGTTGTTAAAGTGGTTCCAAGTCTGTTCCAAGATATCCTTGTGTTGCAGTGTCTGACAGAGTGAACAATAAAATGGTATAAAATACCGACAGGTTGTTTAGGTAAGACACATATGCAACAGTTAGGTATCTTTATTTCAAAACGTTTCGCCTACACAGTAGGCTTCTTCAGTCGAGTACAGCATAAAGATACCTAACTGTTGCATATGTGTCTTACCTAAACAACCTGTCGGTATTTTATACCATTTTATTGTTCACTCTGTCAGACACTGCAACACAAGGATATCTTGGTACAGACTTGGAACCACTTCAACAACCTCTACTAGTGAGAATGGCCGAATTTGAGAGGGACCTGACCTCTCAGTGACCTTTCAGACTAGTGACCTACGTCTCACCTCCTGGCGCTATATAAGGTTCCATCCTATCACTTCAACTCCATATTATTCCAGACAATGGAACAATACTCTTACCTGGAGTTTACCTGGAGAGAGTTCCGGGGGTCAACGCCCCCGCGGCCCGGTCTGAGACCAGGCCTCCTGGTGGATCAGAGCCTGATCAACCAGGCTGTTGCTGCTGGCTGCACGCAAACCAACATACGAGCCACAGCCCGGCTGATCCGGAACTGACTTTAGGTGCTTGTCCAGTGCCAGCTTGAAGACTGCCAGGGGTCTGTTGGTAATCCCCCTTATGTGTGCTGGGAGGCAGTTGAACAGTCTCGGGCCCCTGACACTTATTGTATGGTCTCTTAACGTGCTAGTGACACCCCTGCTTTTCATTGGGGGGATGGTGCATCGTCTGCCAAGTCTTTTGCTTTCGTAGTGGGTGATTTTCGTGTGCAAGTTCGGTACTAGTCCCTCTAGGATTTTCCAGGTGTATATAATCATGTATCTCTCCCTCCTGCGTTCCAGGGAATACAGGTTTAGGAACCTCAAGCGCTCCCCAATAATTGAGGTGTTTTATCTCCGTTATGCGCGCGTGAAAGTTCTCTGTACATTTTCTAGGTCGGCAATTTCACCTGCCTTGAAAGGTGCTGTTAGTGTGCAGCAATATTCCAGCCTAGATAGAACAAGTGACCTGAAGAGTGTCATCATGGGCTTGGCCTCCCTAGTTTTGAAGGTTCTCATTATCCATCCTGTCATTTTTCTAGCAGATGCGATTGATACAGTGTTATGGTCCTTGAAGGTGAGATCCTCCGACATGATCACTCCAGGTCTTTGACGTTGGTGTTTCTGCTC
>NW_026506386.1:0-15569 GCF_026875155.1 Cherax quadricarinatus
GGGGGTTTAAGGGGGCCCGGGGGAAAGGGTTTTTTTTTGGTATGTGAACGACTGGGGGAAAGGGTTTAGACTCAGAATGTCCCTGTTTGCAGATGATGTGAAGTTAATGAGGAGAAATTAAATCTATGAGGACCTGGCAGGACTTCAAAGAGACCTGGACAAAATTTGACACCTGGTCCAGCAAATGGCTTCTCGAATTAATCCTCCCAAAATGCAAAGTCATGAAGATGGGGAAGGGCACAGAAGACCACAGCAGATTAGGTAGGTGGCCAAGACTGCAAACCCTACTAAAGGGAGAAAGATCTTGGGTGGTATAACACCGAGAAATGTCTCGGAAGCACACATCAATAAAGTAACTGCTACAGCATTGGGCCCCTGGCAAACCTGAGACAGCATTCCGTACCTTAGTAGGAATCGTTAAAGGACACTGTAACACCGTGTATGTCAGGCCCATACTGGAGTATGCCACCGGTTTGGAACCCGCCCCTTGATAAAGCACGTCAAGAAAACTAGAGAAAGTACAAAGGTTTGCGACAAGGTTAGTTCCAGAGTAAGGGAATGTCCTATGAAGAAAGATTAGGGAAATCGACCTGACGACACGGAGGAGGAGGGTCAGGGAGACATGAAAGGACATATAAATTCCCGCGTGGAATAACAATTTGGCAAGACGGGATGTTCCGGGGAGGGGACACAGAACAAGAGGCCAAAATTTGGGAAAGTTAGACACAAATGAGCAGAGAGTATTAGGAAGTATTTCTTCAGTCATAGATTTTTAAAGGCAGGGGAATACCCAGAAAAATGACGTAGTGGAGGCAGGACCATAACAGTTTTAAGACGAGGTTTGATAAAGTCATGAGGGGAGAGAGAGGGCCCAGTAGAAAACCGGTGAAGAGGCGGGGCGGAGCTAAGACACGACCCTTGCAACCACAAATAGGTGAGTACAAATAGGTGAGTACACACACACACACACACACAACACACACCACACACACACCAACACACACACCCCACAACAAAAAACCACACACAGAGAGGGGCTAGTAGAACCGGTGAAGGGGGCCAGGAGCTAGGACTCGACCCTGCAACCACAAATAGTGAGTAAAAAATAGGTGAGTAACACACACCCCAAAATGCACCAACCGAGGATGAAGTGAGGGGCTTTTGATGAACTGAACCCAAAGGCAATGGGCCAGATAAACCTCCCCATGGGTATTGAGAGAGGGAGCAGGGGCCGCTATGTGTACCCCTAACAAAAAATATTCAATACTTTTATCGAAACAGAGAGATTGCCTGAGGCATGGAAGACAGCAAATGTAGTCCCAATCTTTTTAAAAAAAGGGGACAGACATGAAGCATTAAATTACAGACCAGTGTCACTGACATGTATAGTATGCAAAATCATGGAGAAAGATTATCAGAAGAGTGGTGGAACACCTAGAAAGGAATGATCTCATCAAAAGCAGCCAACATGGTTTCAGGGACGGGAAATCCTGTGTCACAAACCTACGGAGTTCATGACATGGTGACAGCAGTTAAGACCAAGAGAGAGAGGGGTGGGTGGATTTCATATTCTTGGACTGCAAGAAGGGGGTTGACACAGTTCCACACAAGAGATTGGTGCAAAAACTGGAGGACCAAGCAGGGATAACAGGGAAGGCACTACAATGGATCAGGGAATACTTGTCAGGAAACGCAGCGAGTCATGGTACGTGGCGAGGTGTCAGAGTGGGCACCTGTGACCACGGGGTCCCACAGGGGTCAGTCCTAGGACCAGTGCTGTTTTCTGGTATTTGTGAAGACATGACGGAAGGAATAGACTCTGAGGTGTCCCTGTTTGCAGATGACGTGAAGTTGATGAGAAGAATTCACTCGATCGAAGACCAGGCAGAACTATAAAGGAATCTGAACAGGCTGCAGACCTGGTCCAGCAATTGGCTCCTGGAGTTAAAATCCACCAAGTGCAAAAGTCATGAAGATTGGGGAAGGGCAAAAAAAGACCGCAGACGGAGTACGTCTAGGGGGCCCGAGACTACAAACTTTACTCAAGGAAAAAGATCTTGGGGTGAGTATAACACCAGGCACATCTCCTGAAGCGCACATCAATCAAATAACTGATGCAGCATATGGGCGCCTAGCAAACCTCAGAACAGCATTCCGACATCTTAATAAGGAATCGTTCAGGACCCTGTACACTGTGTACGTTAGGCCCATATTGGAGTATGCGGCACCAGTTTGGAACCCACACCTAGCCAAGCACGTAAAGAAACTAGAGAAAGTGCAAAGGTTTGCAACAAGACTAGTCCCAGAGCTAAGAGGTATGTCCTACGAGAAGAGGTTAAGGGAAATCAACCTGACGACACTGGAGGACAGGAGAGATAGGGGGACATGATAACGACATACAAAATACTGAGAGGAATTGACCAGGTGACAAAGACAGGATGTTCCAGAGATTGGACACAGTACAAGGGGACCAGTTGGAAGTTGAAGACACAGATGAATCACAGGGATGTTAGGAAGTATTTCTTCAGCCACAGAGTAGTCAGTAAGTGGAATAGTTTGGAAGCGATGTAGTGGAGGCAGGATCCATACATAGCTTTAAGCAGAGGTATGATAAAGCTCACGGCTCAGAGAGAGTGAACTAGTAGCGATCAGTGAAGAGGCGGGGCCAGGAGCTCGACTCGACCCCCGCAACCTCACTAGGTGATACTAGGTGAGTACACACACACACACACACACCACACACACACACACACACACACACACACACACCACACACACATAATATATATATATATATATATATATATATATATAATATATATATATATATATATATATATATATATTCTCATAATATATATATATATATATATATATATAATATATATATATATATATATATATATATATATATATATATATATATAATATATATATTATATATATGAGAAAATTAAGAGAGAAGTTGAAGATCTTATAAGCAAAGACGAACCAGAAGGAGGAGGAAAATATGGGAGAAAGAGAGACAGACAGACCGAGACAGATAAAGACAGACAAAAGAAGCAGCTGTGCTCTTTTTTGCTTTACTGGAAAAAAAACCCCCCCCGAACACATCAGCTACCAACATTGAAGAATTAAAAAAATATACGAAGATCAAGCTTGTAATGACTTGTTTCACTCTGTGCGGGACTTTCTTTGCGGGAAACTTGCCCAAATGCTCTACGCACATGAAACTTTGTCTCTTTAAGGGCTTGTTCAAGCAAGTGTTTCCCCAACCCTTTCCCCCTCCCCGGCCCCAAAAAACCAAAAATAAAAAAACAGAAATTAGAATTGCAAAAAGGGGCAAACTTCTTCCAAAACGAGTAACAAAAACCCCGCATTTTTGTGTTTATTCACATGTCGTGGGTATACTTCCCCATTACGGAAAAAAAGGCACAATACCGGGGATGGAACAATACACAAAAAAAACCCTCACGAGGAAAAAGAAATTTAGGGACTATTTTTTGGTCCGATTGGACCATTAACTGTGTGGGTTACTTGTGCAGGTCACCACTGATACCGCAAAAAGGAAACGTGTGAACAAACTGCTAAACCAGCCCCGGGATCTCCCAACCCCGGAGGGGCCAAAAATCCGGGAAAGGGGCCCCAAAAGGGACTAAAGTCCCACTGCTTTAAACTTTCCCTGGGTCAAAACTGTATTGAGAAGGAGTTGTAAAGGGTCCCCCCCCCATAATTTTTCCCAAGCTTCAACCCCCCAAAAGGGTAGATCCCCCACCCATTCACCCTACCTTGAGGACGATTTCCCTTCCCGAAGGTCACACCCGCCGGGGGACAGACAGATGACCCAGCTCCCATGCCCGGGTATGAGGGAAGCGTCTGACAAAGTCCTGGGGGGAGAAAATTTGTCTGGGGTTTTTTAAAGAAGTTCGGGTTTTCTCATTTAAAAAGCTTGAATGACCGTTTTTTTCGATTTTTACTTTTTTAAAGTAAAAAAAAGCCCTTGGCTCCTAAAGGATAAATGGCCGGCCGGCTGGGGGGCATTTATTTTATTTAAAATAGAGAAAGCATGTACCTTCAAACAAATTACAAGTATAAATTTAAAGGGTTTAAAATGTATCATGGGAAGGACATATAAATATATATGGGGAAATTTATTTGGCCCCTTTTAAAGTTCCACAGGACAAAAACACGTAAAAAGGGGTCCCAGCATAGCCGAAATGGGACGGGAGCTGGGTGGCCCTTAAACCCCCCCCAAACAAACAGCATTCTCTCGGGTTGGCGGGGGGATTGTTGGTAAGCTTATTTAAATTTATAGATTTCCCCTTTTCAGGGAAGGAAAAGGGTAGTTTACTGGTAGTCCCCTAATATTGGGATCATTGGGCAACTGTAGACAAAAATAATGAAAGACCTAAGCCCTTTAAACATGGGGTAGTTTTTTGGCCCGTTTAATGTAGGAAAAATTAGGATAAGTTAGCTGGGGAAGAACTGGCACCCCATTTTGAACGAAAAGACGAGGGTCGGGAAAAAGAAAACCCCAGTTTTTTTCTTTTAAGACAGGCACCAACTGGACAAGCCCTCCCGGTCCCCAGACGGCCCCCCCCACGTGCCCTTCACATTTGAGCCCGGGGGAAAATTGGTAGAAGGAAACCCCGATGTCCCGTAATGACCTCCGTCGGGCCCATACAGTAAAACAAAACCCCCAAACTTTTTTCTCGTAGTTTTTCGGGCCCAGTGCGGGGGAGTTTTTGAGTGATTTTTTTATCTGTTAGGGCCGGGGTTTTTTGCAGTGGAGAGTTTCCCCATTAAGAAACCAGTGTCTCTTGGCATTTCTGGAAGCTAGTGCCCGTGTTGCATAGTTAATGGGGGAAAACAAAACCCTCTTGGATATAGGAATTTCTGAGGTGAGGGGTCACAAATAATGATTAAATATTGCGGGAAAAAAAAAGGCCCCCGGGTTTTGCACGGGGTTTTTCTGAGGGAATTTCCAAAGGGGCTAAGGCTAAGCTTAGGGAAGTTGAAGATCAGGATATAGGGCTGCAACCCCAAAGTAATTTTAGTCCTTTTACGTGCGGGGGGGGCCCCCAGGCGATTTTCCCTTGAAAAAATCAACCCATTTGTAAAAAATCTGTCCTATAACCCACTTGTGAGGCTGGGGTTTACCCCCCTAAAGAGTCAGTGTAAAACGGGAGTTTGCCGGGTTTTGGCGCTCACTTGGGGAGTCCCAAAAATTTTTTCCACAAAAAGTGGGTCCTTCGAAAACCGTAAATGTGGAATAGCGGTTAAGCTATCTTAGCTGGGCCACGTTAGGAACCATTTTAACAAAGTTAGGTTTAATTTTACCCACCCCTGGGCCCAAAGTTACACAAGCTAGGCCAAGCTGATAAAACAAAAGAAGTTGTTTTTTGCAGTTTTTAACGGGGCGGGCCGGTAGGCAAGAGAATTTGGGTAAATTTTAAATTTTATTTACAGTAAATTACAAGTAACCCAGAGCAGGGGGATTTTGGGGTGTTGTTTATTTTCAGTGGATTTGAAAGGGAAAAGCCACAGTTGGCGGGGGTTTGGGCAATTTTTACAACAGTTATAGTGGGCTGGGAAAATTTAACCTAGTTTTTTTTTTAAAAGGGGAGTTTTTTAAACCCGGGTTTTAAAAAGCTATAGCACACTAGCTAGGTTAGGTTTTTCCCTTTAAAATCCAACCATCCATTAGACAGATTTAAAAGGGCAGTTTGGCCCAAAGTGTTTACAACATTATTCATTTACGGTTTCCCAAATTTTGTTTGTTAAATTTTATTTGTTTTAAACCCAAGTGATTTTTAAATTTGTTACTGCATTTTTTAAAATTTTTTGTGATTTTCATTGATTCATGTTAATGTGGGATTTGTAAAATTGTACCTGAGACTAGGTTAAGCCCTGTAATTTTTTGTGGCATTGTAAGGGGGTTTTTGCTAGGTTAAGCTTTCACATCGATACACTTTTTTGATTGGGTTTTTGAGAGCAAACAGTGATTTTTTTAAGTCAGAGTAGAGTCGATAAAAACCAAAGGGAATTGTTAAGCTTTTTGATAACCTTGGGACCCCCCATTTTTCCCTAACCCCCGGAAAATTAGTGTCCACCCCTCAATTAAATTTCCCGAAAATTTGGCAGATGGGGGTTCAGGAAAGTCTGGTTCAGTTTTAAAAAAATTAAAAATTAAGTACCCGGGCTTTAAAAAAGGGCTTTCGAACGGGAACGCGTAACAGGTGCAAGGCTACTTGCCAACGCAGAAAATTAGACGCGAGATTTGCAAAAATGCTTGAAGATTTTTTGGGGGGAAAAAAGGGGAAAAACCTATGAACAATTTTCCTCCACCCATATGGCTACAGGCATTGGGAAAAGAACCCCGGGGGGTTGTCTTCGGCAGGCTCTGGACAATTCACTAAGGTTTATGTAGATTGTCATAGGAGATAAAATTTGTACAAAGATAAGTTAAGTACTTTAAAAGGTTTGTTTTTCCAATTTTTGGTTTTGAACACCCCCGGCCCCCCAAAAAGGGCCCCCACCTGTCAAATGTTGCCCGGGTTCCCCCATTAAATTTTACCAAATTTTGGAGGGAAACCCCTAACGAGTACATTGCTTTCGGGATCATTTAAAACCCCCCAGATAGAGGGACGGGAAACGATTTGTCAATGCCTTTCGGGTTGAAGTACGGCAGTCGCACTAAAAGGGGTTAAACCCTTTTGACCTGGCCCCCGGCACTATAAAAAAATTTTTTCTGGGCTTTTTAAATGAAAGTCCCTTAAAACATTTTTTAACATACCAAAATTTCTCTTTGGGGAAAGACAACCCAAAATTGTTTCCCCGTAGTCCCCCTGTAGACATGTAAAAAAACTTAACCCCCCCTGGTCGGGGCAAAGGGTTCCTTCACCCACAATCTTACCCCATATCTATCCAAAACCCAAAGTATGGTTTTGGAAAAACCCCCACAAGAAACGGTAAAAACTAATTAATCGGGACTGTATAGATTATATTAGTGTAACAAAAGAAGGGGGGGGGGGGGGTAGGTTCCCAAAAGGGAAAACCCATAAAGGGGGAAAAAACCCCTTTTTTACATAACCCCCCACTTACCAGATGTTCTCGGGTTGGTCATTTTATGTAGCGGATCATTTCCAAAAACCTCCCCCAAATTAAAAACCTAACCTAACGGGCCACATCACCCTTTTATAATAGAAGGTTATTTAAAAGTGGGTGATTGATTATTTCCTTATTTCCCCCATTAAACCATCCTTTCGAATCCGCTCACCGAAGGGGTTCTTTTTCCCGGCAGGACGAGGTATCCGTGGGTTCGCCCCGGTTTAGAAGCCCGTGTTTTTCCATAAATTTTCATTGTCCCCGTAGAATCAACATTCACTCGGGCCGGGCGATCTATTTAAACACCCCGCATTCTTTTAAACCTCAATTTTATTACACTGATTACTTTACCTTTCCCACAAGACATTTAACCTCTCATAATTATTATACACATTAGAGATCCCCTTCCTTTTAAATCTGAGACCGATGAGGGGTGTTTAAAAAAGGGAAAAATTTTTCCCCGGGCACGGCCCCTTTGTAAAGCGTCGTCACCCGGGGTTTTCCTACTCTTATCACACTTTTACCACTCAAATTACCGTAGTCCCGTAAATCACGTTCCCCCCACTCTCCACCAGGAACGTTACGCCCACTTCCTTTTATGAAATGAGGCTATATTGATCCTTAGGCCGCCGTGAAAGGCAATTTTGTGGTTTTCCCTGCTTTTCCCCGCCTCCTCACCACATTTAAAAAAATCCCGCCTCCCCCCTGGCCCCAGTCCCCTATACCCCCCACATCCGCGCATGCGCAAAAGGGGAAATTTTTGGGTTTAACCCCTATTTTTAAATAAAATTTTTGACCTCATATCGATTTCATTAAAAACCTTTAGGCGCTATTGCTTCGGAAAATTTAAAAAAATTTTTCCCCAGGCATAAAACCGATTACTGACACTAATTTCCCAAAATGCCCAAAAACCAATTAGGGAAAACCCCGTTTGGGAAATGAGGAGATAAGGTTGCTATACTTTATTTTTTTGTTTTGGGTAAGAGGCTTGCCCACATTAAACCCTCAAAGCCTAGAGAAGTTTTGTAAAATTTAAATTATGGGCTTGACAAAAAAGTTTCAAAGGGTTTGGGAAAGATGGGGATGATTTAGAATGGGTCCTTAAACCAGGTGATCCCGAGGAAATGGGGGAGCACTACAGGCAGAGTTAACTTAAAATTTCGGGCGAATAGGTTTTACGATTTTTAAAAAAATTGTTGAGGGGGTTTGGGGGATCTCGTTTTTTTTTCATTTAAGCTAGGGGTGAGGAGGAGTTTAACCAACCCTCACCCAAAATTTAAAAAAACCCCGACAGTCACTCAAAGATCCAGAGAACAGTCCCCAAAAACCCTAACAATAAAGTTGGAGTGTATATGGGAAAGGGAAATTTTCTAAGGGGGAAGAACCTCTAAGCAAACCCAGAGGCACTCAGCCCGGAAAAATGCGTGTTCTGTGAAGGCGAAAAATGCTTGCAAAGGTTTTCTCGGAGTATATAAACTGAGCAGTAGGCAAAAGAATTAAGGGGGTTGAGACCCCTGGGGTTTAATTTTTTGGGGAAAAAACTAAGCGAGAGACTGTGGGACCCAGTTCGGAGTGTTGAGTTGTTGCAAAGGGAAAAACCATACTGGGCCCATGTCCCAATAATTTAAAAGGGGAAACCCCAAACAGTAAAAGGGGTATCTCTCAGGTAGAGATAGAAAGTAGTCTGAGCCTGAAAAAGGTAGCCAGCGTTTATTAGTGGGGGGAAGGCTCTAATCCGAGTGAGAATCAAGGGGGTGCTGCCCTACCACAGTCATGGGAAAGGTTGTGAGGGGCACAAATCCGAAACAAACCCCAAATTTTCTTTGACCCCGGGCCAAAACCCTTTATAACAAAGGGAAACGGGGGCCCAAAATTTTAAAGTTTTAAGGGCCCCAAAGAAAGTTTGTAAGATGTTGGGAGGGGGTATAAGTTTAGGTCCCACCCCAAAAATTTTTTGTGTGGTGGAGTCAAAAGTCAAATTAGGGGGACATCGCAGGGGACATTTAAAAGCCTTTTGGGAGAGACGCTAAACCCCCGGGGAAATTTTCAGCGGAGGTCTTGTGCGGGGCTAAGGGATTGAAAGACCTTTAGGGGGAAGCTGGGGAGCCAAAGGGAAATTTCCATGACACATCAGAAAAAGTAGGTTTCCTGGTGGGAGCCAATTTTTTTTTAAAACTTCCCGTCTACACACGGACGTTTTAAAGGAAAGGGAAATTTGGGTTTTTACAGATCCCGAGGATACATCATAGGCGGGAGGGTTCCACCTGAATTTCCCCGCCACGCCCGATAAGGAAGGTGTCCCCATGATAGCTGGGGGAGTTTTTGTGATAATGAATACCAGTATCACGATGGGAAACCCCCAGGGGAAACTGAAACCCGGTAGGGAATGGGCGAAAAACTCGGGTCCTTGGGAAAACCCTTTTACAGGGAAAGTAAAAAGGAGAAAAGGGTTGCCTTTTAAAACTAGGGAACCCCGTAACAGTGGGAGGGAAAAGGCCCACCCAAAGGGAAAGGGGTTTAATGGGTGGGAAAGTACGGAGCCGTTTTTCAAAGGCCCGCATACGAAAAAAAATAAAAATTAAAGCAAAGGGTGCTAAGACCACCGGGAAACCCCAAAAAAAACACCCCCGAGGTCCAAAAAAGGGAAACTGGATGGTTTTAAGTTAGACGGGATCTGCTCGACGAGAGTTGGCCGGGAACCCGGGACTCGTGTCCCGGTCCGCTGTGGGGGTTCCGGAAGGTGAACTTGATTTAGACTTGCGCCTACCTTCGCCGGCGGGAGGGTTGGGAAAAAATTTGGGGCCCTAAAGTTCCACAGGAAGATCGACGTACAAAGGGGTCCCAATAGCCGTAATGGGACGGTTGGCTGGGTGGGGGTTAAAACCCCCCAAACAAACAACAAATTTTCTCTAGGTAGTAATAGGCCGAAAAATGTAGGCAAACACTGGATAAAATTTTGCTAGGGAGAACTGGAAACCCTTTGTTTTTGAACGAAGAGATGGGGTCTGGAAAGAGACAGTCTTCTTCTTAAGGGGCAGACAACCCAATGGGGCAAGGGCTGCCGTGATCAGCAGACGGGGCCCCCCCCAAAGGTCTTCACATTTGAGGAAACCCAGGGGGAAAATTTGGGAGAGGCACCCAGAAAGTGGGCCCTAGTGACCTCCGTCAGGCCCATACAGTAAACAAAACCTCCCGTTTATCCCCTGAATTTTTGGCCAGTGTCTGGGGGGATTGGTTTAGTGAGTTTTATCTTGGTGGGGGCCCGTGTTGCAGCTGGCAGAGGGATGCCCCGAAGTTTCTGTGTTTTCTTGGCAGTTGGAAACTTGTGTCCGTGCTGCCATTATTCCCCAGGGGGACCCAAACCCTTTTTGGATATAGGAATTTCTGAGGTGCAGGCGGGGACTAATAAAAGATTGGGAAAATTGCAGGAATTAAGGTCCCGGGGTTTTTGTGGTTTTTGAGGGGAAATCCAAAGGGGGGTAAGGCCCAACTTAGGGAAGTTTGGAAAAAATCAGGATATAAGCTGCAACCCAAATAAGTTTTTTTTTGGTTTCCCCCCTTTTTAAACGTGCATGCAGGGGAGTTTCTTGCCCAAAATCAATCACGAGGTAAAAAAATAATGGGGAAAAGGAGAAAAGAAGCATCAGGGAAGAAAAGGGGGTTTAAGGGTTTTTAAAAAATAAAAGAGGAGGAAATTAGGGTAAACATAAACAGCTATTGGGGGGATAGATGGGCTAATGAGAGCATGGCAAAGGGGGCGAAGAGGTAAGGGGGAGGGTTTTAAAAAAGTAGTTTAAAAGTGTTCAGCAAAAAGTTTTTGGGTTACAGGAAAGTGGGGGTGGGAGGTAAGAGGGCGATTGGGGAAAGATGAGGTAAATGAGAAAAAAATTAGCATATGAGAAGTTTTTACAAAGTAGAAAATGATCAAGGAGGGAAGGACAGGAGAAAAAAAAGGGGAGGGTTTTTAAAGAGTGGTGAAGCAATGTTTAAAAAAAAAAGAAAATGAAGAGTGGTGAGATTTTTATCAAAAAATTTTGTTGAAAATAAGAAAAATTTTTTGGGGTGAGATTTAAAAATTAAGGAAGCCCAGAAAAAAAAAAGGGTTTGCAGTTAAAAAAAAGGAGAGGGGGAGTTTTTAAAAAGAAGAGTTTTGAGGATTGAGAAAATGGAGGGGGGGATTTTGAGGAATTGTTAAATTTGGGTGAAGATAGGGAAGCTTGATTTGTGTATAGGGCAGGGGGGAATAACATCCCGTGGAGTGAGGAAAGAGCCGTTGTGAGGGGTGGGGGAAATTTTTTGAAAAGGGAGTTGGGGGAAAAGAAAGGGGATAAAGCAGCTGGGATTTATTTTAAAAAAAATAGATAAGGGAAAAACCCGGGGGGGGAAAAATAGTTTTTGGGGGTGGTTTTTTTGGGGAAATTTTTTAATAAATGTTTAAAGAGGGGAAGGACCCCAGGGGAAATTTGGGAGAGGGGAAACATGCATAGTTCCTTTGTATAAAAGGGAAAGGGGACAAAAGAGGGGTGCCAAAAAATTTTAGGGGGATTAAATCCCGTTGAGTAACCTGGTAAAGTGTAAGGTAGAGTTTTTTATTGAAAGGAAATTTAAAAGTAAACGGGGGAAAAGGATACGGATGGGAAAAAGGAGGCTTTTGGAAAAGGGAGGGGGTGTGGGACCAGTTTTTACAGTGAAACTTTTAAAATGAAACAGTTTTAGAAAGGCCCAAAGAGGTTTTTTTTTGGCATTTTTTGGATTTGGGAAAAAGGGATAAAGACAGGGTGGGGTAGGGGGGGAATGTGGGGAGAAAAGTTTGCAGGTTTATGGTATTTGGAGGTAGGTTACTGAAAGCAGGGGAAAAGTTTTTAAAGAGGATAGTGAGGCCAAGGTTTAAATATGTAGGGAAAAAGGGAGGTTAAATTTCCCCGGAAAAGTTTGGCCTTTGGGGAAAAGGTGTGGGGATGTCACCGTGGGTTTTTTTAAAATATTTTTAAAATGGGTTGTAAGAGGGTAAATGCGAGGGTTTGGCAAAGGCGTGGAGTTAAAAGATAAAAAAATCGCACTTTGAGTGGGAGTTGTCACGTTGCTCTTTGCTGATGACACGTGCTCTTGGAGATTCTGAAGAGAAGTTGCAGAGGTTGGTGGATGAATTTGGTGGGAAAGTAAAAGAAGAAAATTAAAAGTGAATACGGGAATGAGTAAGGTTAGGAGGAAAAAAAAAGATTAGGTGATAAAAAAATTGGATATCAATTGGAGGGAGAGAGTAGGGGAGGTGAATTATTCAGATTTGGGATGGACGGTCAGGGGATGGATTATGAAAGATGAGGTGAATCATAGAATTGATGAGGGGAAAAGGGTGGCGGGCACTTAGGGTCTTGGAAAAAAGAACTTTGTCCTTGGAGGAAAGGGGGGGGAAGGGGTGTGAAGGGGGGTGATGAATGTTGCACGGGAAAAGGGCGGGAGGCTGGAGATGTCATGTCAAAAAGGGAATGTTGGGGGTGAAAATTTAAAGCAGAGAATTCGTAGTTTAAGTTAGGAGGGGGTGCGGGATTACCAAAAATGCTGTCCAGAGGGCTGAGGAAGGGTTGTTGAGGTGGTTCGGGACATGTAGAGAGAATGGAGCGAAACAGAATGACTTCAAAAGTGTATCAGTCTGTAGTGGAAGGAAGGCGGGGTAGGGGTCGGCCTAGGAAAGGTTGGAGGGAGGGGGTAAAGGAGGTTTTGTGTGCGAGGGGCTTGGACTTCCAGCAGGCATGCGTGAGCGTGTTTGATAGGAGTGAATGGAGACAAATGGTTTTTTAATACTTGACGTGCTGTTGGAGTGTGAGCAAAGTAACATTTATGAAGGGGTTCAGGGACCCGGCAGGCCGGACTTGAGTCCTGGAGATGGGAAGTACAGTGCCTGCACTCTGAAGGAGGGGTGTTAATGTTGCAGTTTAAAAACTGTAGTGTAAAGCACCCTTCTGGGCAAGACAGTGATGGAGTGAATGATGGTGAAAGTTTTTCTTTTTCGGGCCACCCTGCCTTGGTGGGAATCGGCCAGTGTGATAATAAAAAAAATAAAAAAAAAAAAAATATATATATATATATATATATATATATATATTATATATATATATATATAATATTATATATATATATATATATATATATATATATATATTATATATATATATATATATACATAATGGAGCATATTCAACCTACTGTATTATATATCAACATCACCTTTATTCTCTCACCTCACTAGGACGCTGCTACCAGTAAAACACCATCATTTATAAACAGGGAGGCTCCATGTCAGTCCCCCCTTTCTGCAGCCTACACAACCTGTAGGTTGTACTAGTACTCTCCCAAAACTTAAACAGGCCTCTGCACACAGGTAAACATGACAGCACTTAAAGCAATAAAATAACCTATGGTACAAATTGACAAAAAAATCTCTACAAAAAAACAAACGGCGACGTCTTAAGATATATTTCTGCAGCTGCTGCGCTCCAGGTATTGACACACACACTTCACTGTCCTCTCCTGGCCACTCTGACTGACCAGGAATAATACGCGTCCGGTTTCAGAACAATCCCGGAACCTGACATTATATATATAGCGTTTTTTATACACAATGTTCACCAACACACTGCGGAATAATCGTTAAGAGAAAGCTTGGTATTGGGGGGGTGTAAAAGAGCTTATTTTGCTTCTTTAGAGAGCTTGACTGATCTTTAAGAGAGCTTAGTACTGGGGGGTTTAAGTAAATCCATTACTCTCTTACCTCTCTCCCATTCTTAGGCTAATAATAAGTGTGATTCTGGTATTTTTCCTACTTTTTTTTCCAAAATTTGCGTTGATGAAGAATTCATAGCAAATTTAAAAAAAAAAATCCACCCATTCCTTTTCATTTTTGGACGATGTTTCAGCATTCAATCCTAGTGACATGTGTGATTCTCAGTCATTTATAGATACATGTATGCAAAACAACCACTGTGAAAGAATAGTGAATTCCAATTGCTTTCGTGACTTCTCACATTATAAAGGAACTATAAAAACAATACAACAAAGGAAGGCATATAAAACGTCGAGACCACACCTCACCATCACATCCCACAACAAAGCAACACCTGACGCGCAACGACACCCGACTCATAAGAAAGGAGGAACACTGCAGCAGGCTTGCTGGCCCCAACTAGCACAGGTTCTTCACGACATCTCACTAACAAAAAAATTTGTCCAACCCAAGTACTCTACCAAGAATTAAGATTTATTATTTGTCCAACGTATTATTAAATTTTTTCCAAATTTTATTAATTATAAATGTCTCTAATTTATATAAACCAAAGGAAATATTCATATTATTTTCAAAACTGCTTTTTATGAAACAATATTCAATTATATTCCTGTCAACCATGGACTTGCTGGATACAACTTTCTCAACTTTTTGAAAATCAATTGGATGGTTAAAATCTCTCACATGAATAAATAGAGCATGGAATCTTGTCCAGTTCTAATGCTGTATTTATGTTGTTTTAATCTTAGTTCGAGATTTTTACCAGTTTGACCGTAATAAACTTTATCGCAAATTTTACAAGGAATCTTATAGACACATCCATCAGCATTTTGGGGGGAATTCTTTATCAAAAGTTTTTTTACTGTATCAAGATTTTTAAATACAACTTTAATATTAAAAGTCTTAAGAAGAGAAGGCATATCAACCCAGTTTTCATGGTAAGGGAGAACCAACATATTTTTAGTGAATAAGGCTGGTTGTCCCTTTTTGGATTATAAAAAGTATTTCTAGCAATTTTAAAAGATTTATCAATTACGTTTCTTGGGTATTTCAGATAATTAACTATTTCATAAATTTTGGATATTTCTTCATCTATGAACTCTGGACTACAAATACGTAAAGCTCTCAAAAACATTGATGAGAAAACAGACAGTTTAAACTCTATCTTGATGGGAAGAATATAGTGGACATAGGAACAGTTATTTGTAGGTTTCTGTAAATTTTATATTTGAAGTCATTATTACCCTTAATAATTAAAACATCTAGAAAAGGCAATGAGTTATTTTCTTCAAACTCAACAGTAAAGTTTATAGAATGGGCTTAGCTATTTAATTTACCAAGGAAATGGTGTATATCTACATTCTTGGGCATAAGGCATAAAATATCATCAACATATCTAAATCATTTGGTTCTATTAGGGAGGATTGTGTTAAGCAACCTTGTTTCAAAAAATTCCATGACTCGTGCTTGTTTCTCGTAGTCGGTTAAGGTGCGTGACGATAAGTTGGTTTATCAGGGATTCGCGAATCCCTGATAAACAACTTATCGTCACGCACCTTAACCAAAAATTCCATGTATAGGTTACTAAGAACAGGTGAAAGAGGATTTCCCATTGCCATACCAAACTTCTGAGTGTAAAACTTATTATAAAACAAATTTTGCATCAACCAATAAAAATTTA
>NW_026506387.1:0-16520 GCF_026875155.1 Cherax quadricarinatus
AGTAAGAAATTATTCCAGATCATAAAGGACCAAAAAAAAAGTTAAGTACCAGAGTCAGAAATAAAGGAAGCCGGGTTACTAGGATCCCATGGTAGAAAAAGTGTTATGCTTAGATTTCACTCACATGACAGGAAAAAAGACTTAATAATTGCATCTATTAAAGTAAAGAAAGAGGTATACATAAACGAGTGTCTTACCAAAAAACGTCAGAACCTCCTGTATAGAGTCAGAAAACTTAAGCGGGAGAATAATGACACAATAACACCAATGCTCACACGGGATGGGAAAATTCTAGTTAGGAAAACAATGTAGGTCAACTGTACACAATCACGAACGAGAATGATCTAATCACGATTTCCTCAGGGATACTAATCTTACAGAGAATAACTAAACAATGTCCAACTTAAAAGCCTAACGTAATGTAGTGTATGTTTTGCTCCATTATTGTTCAAATTTCATTGTACAATCTCTTAGTAATTAAATAATCAACTACCTCATTTGTGATTTTACTAGTAAGCATAAGTCACACTTATGTAATTTTCTATTTACTATTGTTTGCTTAAATATTAGCTGAATTGATACTTTCTGTCCATATTACTACCTCATATTTTTTAAATACTATTAATTGATATTACTTTACTAAAATTAAAATTAATCATTTTTCTATATTACAATTTACTCTATAACATTTTTACATCATTTAATTACCATTACTTGTCTAATACAAAACCCGTTTTAATACCAATTTACTATTTAAGTAGCACTCAATACCTATGTACTGCCATAACCTCTAGTATAACTACCAGTTTAAATACTTTAATTTCATTAAAATTATGAAAAAACATTACTTTATACATTTTTATGAATACCTTTTCTTGTAATCATAATATTTTTAGTAATAATAATGAACAACCATATGGTACGTTGCTTTAAAAATAATTACTACTGTATGAGTACAATATTAATACTTTTAGTTGGGAAATATATTAGTTGATTAAAACACATTAATTTCTTTATATCAAGTAATGATATAGGTCTTTTCCCTGATGTTAATAATAACTAAAGAATTTTCTTTTATTATTTTGTTAGTTTGAAAATTTAAAAATTTAAATTAATGCATATATTGGGGGCATAAAAAATTTTGTTTTATTTTTTTTTACTTTTAAAGTTTTTGCCCGGGGGGTTTTTAAACCACCCTTTTTTTTTTGGTTGGTTTTTGTTTTTGGCCCCCCCTTCCTGGGGAAGGGGGGGAAAATAAGTGAGTGAAAAATTATTTTGTCAAATTTTACCAAAACCTGTTTTTTTTCCCACTTTTATTTTCTTGGGTACTCTTAAATACTTTGTACTCCCAAAATTTAACCTCTTTTTATAACAAACCCGGCAAATTAAAAACCAATAACTGTTCTTAAAAATTTAAAATTATTTTGAAATAAACATTATTTTTTCACTTTTTTTGAGTCTTTAATTACTTACAAAATTTTTATTAAACACCATATTTACTACCAGTAAATTTAAAATTTAAGTCACCCCTGTCTGATTTTTTTGGGTTATCCTGGGTTTTTCTCTACACAAAATGCTGCTATGTATGTTTAATTCTAGGGTAACTGTTTTGTTATACCTGAAAAATTACTTATTTTACTTACTTTTGTAAAATTAATCTTTTTTTTAAATCTTTTCATAATTTTTTTGTTCCCCAAATTTTAAATTTTTCTATATTAAAAACCCCAACCCCCACTTTTTCCCTTTGTCCCTGGTCCCTTTTAAACCATCTTATTTCATTTTAAAACCCAAGTCTTTGGGCCATTTTTTATTTTTTATTTAAATTTATTCTTTTGGTACTTTAATTTGTGAATTTTTATTTTTTTAAATTTAAAATCTTTTTTATACTCTTGATCTTGTTAAAAAACTTTTATCAGCCCCTAGTGCAATTGAAAACCTTTTTTTTTTTGTATTTTTTTATTTTAAGTTTATACCTATTTGGGTCTTTAGCTCTTCCCTAGCTCAATACTTGACAACCCCCTAAACAAAACTAAAACCTAGTTTTTATTTTAAAGCTCATTCAAAGCTAAATTACATGGGGAAAACACAAAATTCTTATTTTAAAGCCCTTAGTGCAATTACAAAGAGTGATTTCGGGTGCCATTGTAATTTTTTTTTTTTTTGTATTAGTTTTTTCCCTAGTTGTTTTTTTGGGCTCATTCTAGCACAACCCTTTGACAATATAAATTTCATTATGTTTATTAGTGACTATACTCTATATGACCAAAGTGCTTTAGTGGTTTTACTTATCCAAACCTCCCACCATACAAAAAATCATTTTAGAACTCACCACATAATACAGGATAAAAACCCAACCATTTTTAAACCTAAAAGTTTATGATCAGGGTTGCCCCTTATTTTAAAACCCCCAAATCAAAACCCCAAAAATCAAAACTTTTTGGGGAAATAATGCCTTTTTTAACACGCATCACAAGCCCCACATCCTGAACACTGCCCCAAAGTCTATCAGTTTTTTAAACTAAAACTCAGGTCCTTAACCCTTTGAGGTTTCGGACGTATTTAGACGTCTTACGTGCGGGGTTTTTTTGGACTATTTGTATGCACAAATTCTGGGCCCCCGTCAATTTTCGGGGGGAAAAGGTGGAAAGGCCCCAAAATTTTGAGAAAATTTGGGTTGTGTGGTTGGTTTTCCCAGTAGAAAAAAAATCGGGGACCCAGTGGTGCATTGGGGGGAATGCCTCCTAGAAAAACAATATCCCCCATGCCTGGGGTAAAAAAGTCCTCACCCCCGGGCAATTGGGACATTTTTGTTCCCCGGGTGCAGTTCTAATACAGATGGAAGTGCCAGTGAAGATGGGGTTTCAAGTTTTGGTGTTTTTGGCCCGAAAAAATTTGCCCATAATACGGTAATAAGTGGGGAAAAACCCAATGCCCCTAAAACCTTCCCCCTCTGGTCCCGGGGGCCCTTGTTCACTTTTAAATTTGTACCAGAATCCAAGAGGAAACTTCTTTTTTCCCCCCAAATCCCAACTCAGATGAAAAGAAAGGGTGAGGGATAGTGATGGGAAAAAATATGAACTAAAAGGGCTCTTTAAACTAGTTCCAGAGTGATAGGGGAAGTGCAATCCCCCCATTTAAGCGTCAGTATTACGACGATATATGCGCCCCGGGTTTGTATGCCATAGCTTTTCCCAAAGGGGGAAGGGAGTGAAACTCGGAAGTACTTTCCCTTGCTGTACAACAGGGACAAGAGTGAAAATGACGATGATACTTTTTGCAATTGGGAAATGGTAAATGTGCGGGGTGGTAGTGGGCCGGGGGTGAGGCCCAGCATTGGGCCTTTGCTCCCAACCCACCCGTGCCTCATGATCTAAACCCAAAGGCCCCCAAACCCCCACCACCCACCACCCCAGCCACCACAACCCCCAACCCCCAAAACCCAAACCTCCCAAAACCCAAACAACCTCCACAACCACAACCCCCTGTCATTGTCCAGTACCCCCCCAGCAAAAAACCGAAATTTGGGATTGGTGGGAAGCTGTCAATTTTGTTCCAAATGCCCACCAGTTTGATGACAGCCAAAGTGGAATATGGCCATCTTTACATTTTGGGGAACAGTCCCACTAAACCTGAATGTTTCGAGTTATTCTTTAAACAAACCCACTGATGGAAAGTTTTGGGTCATGGAAAGCAACCCCATACTACGAGTACCCCATGGCAAACACATTATTTTTCACCAAAATCACGTCAACCCCAGTGGAAGGGGGCAACTGTGGTGGAGGAAAATTTTTTCTTTCCCACAAAAATGCTTAGCCACATGTGTATAAGAAACAAAGTAAAATCAAAACGGGTCAACAGACCCCCTGTTCAATTCCGGGTTTCATTTATAAAATTGGCCAGGGGAATCGATTTGTGCTAATGTTACATATGCTTCATTCTCGGGAACAAAACCGGGCCCTGACGAAAGGGACAGGTTATATAAGATTAGGAATGTGTTTGTGTATCTGAAAGAAAAATTCAGAAAGCTTTTTTACCCCTTCAGGAAGTTGAAATTTGACGAGTCTTTGTTTTCTGTTAAAAGGGAAAGACTTTTTTAACCCTAAAATCCCCAAGCACAAAAAAAACCCGCTTTGGTAAAAAGGTTGTTTGTGCTTTGTGATTTTTTACGGGGGCCCTGGAAATTTGGAAATTATTGTGAAACCGGGAAGTTTACATTGCAAAATCCCAAAAAAGTTATTGGGATCCAGGTGATGTGGTTAGAAACAATGATAAACCATCCCTTGGTAAGGGGTATATATTATATACAATAACCCCCCGAAAAAGCCCCTCACTCAGTGTTTTTTTTGCGAGTGAAAAAATGACAGATGTTTTTGGGGCCCACACTGCGTGCAAATGGGGGAAAAATATGCCCGGGTTTGACGCGGCCTGTAGAGGTGGGGTTTGCAGGCTTTTGCTGCCAATGACATAAAGGCATTTCGGTGGAATGACAAACGAAAAGGGCCCAACTTTGTCTTTCAGTTCACCCTAATAAAAAGGCCCATCAGTGCAGGCAGTAGAGAAAGCAATGAACCCCAAATTCTAAAACCTGCAGCGTGTTTGTTTAACCCTTAAAACAGGGTTTTCAGTGGGCAAATTTGACATGCAGTTTGGGTTTATTTTGTTTTTGCAAGATTTTTAAGTGGCCAAAAAAACTTTTTTTTTCCATCTTCGGACTTTCCATGCTCAATGTTTAAAAATATGAAAAAGAAAAAGGAAACCAAAAACAAACCACATACGGCAAATTTCTGTTTGTCGTCATCAGAAAAATTTATTCAATTCCAAGGAACAGCACCTGAAATTTGGGAACCGCCCCCCAAAATTTATCAACAATACCTGTTCGTCTGAAGCTGGTAAATCATTTCCCTGGTAAAAGTGCCTGCTACGCTTTCAAAAAAAGGGCTCAAAGAGGTGTTACGTCTTTTTCAATAAAAAAAAAAACGCCCACAACAACACAGAGCCCATTTTCTTTTTAAAGTGTGGGAATGTAAAACACCACTGTGCATACACCATGTTTCAAAGATTTCCCACGGGCTGCGAACTTCTAGAAAAAATTCCCTGGGGATGTTGTGTTTAAAAAAATAAAAAAAATAGTAAAAAAAACATTTCTTATCGTTTTTTTGTGAAAATATTTTCTATAAAAAAAAAATAATGACAAACAGGTTAGGCCCTTTTTTGGGGAGTTTTGAAAAAGAAATAATTTTAAAAAATTTAATGACATTTTGGGGCCTCAAAAGGCATAAAATTACTCAAAAAAAAAAAAATTGAAAAATTAATTGAAAAAGTACATAAAAAAAGTAAATAGAAAAAAAACCGGGTAAAGGCAGGGGCGATGTTCCCCAGTTTTCTTTTTTCTTTTTTTGGAAAACTTCCCCCGCCTCCATATCTCGGTAATTATTAAACGGTAAAAATTTTTTTTTTTGGGCCCTATAATGTTTAAAAAAAAAAAAAAACTTTTTTTTCATAAAAAAAATTTTTTTTTTTTTTTTTTTGAAATTTGGCCGACCTGAAACGAGTTTCGGGGGGGCCCTTGTCAAACCCTCAAAGGGTTAAGCAAACACTTTGAGGGCCCCTCCTGGCACCCCTTTGAGTCACTAAAGAAAAACCCTTCTTCTGCATTTTTTTCTGGGGGGCCCTTTCCCTTTACCCCCGACCAATTGAAAACTGCCCTCTACCAGGATACACAGCAATCCACAACTGCAGACCATCCCAAGTTGGGGGGGGTACTAAATCTTTACTCAAAACCAACTATCTTGTATTAGCATAATTGTTTAGTGATAAAAAGGGGAATCCCTTTTTTGCAAATTTTACAAAAAAAAACCCTAAAGTCCCAAATAAAAATCGGTCCCATGTACCGGAAAACCCCACACAAACATCCCAAACTTCAGTGAGAATCAAAAGTCACTAATAAAAAAACAGACAAAGGGAAAAAAAAGCACCCCCTTCTCTTACTGGAGCCCTTCAATATAAAACCTTTGGGGCCAAACCGATACGACTAACTGATTTCATCAACAATATGAAAAAAACACATTTCCCTCATACCAACAATAACAAAACCAACCAGGCTGACTGAGACAAGTGCAACCATAATAGACCACTTTGGGGACCAATGTATTTCCCCCCCCAAAAATCAGGGATAAATCACAACAGCATTTACTGCCCAATCCCCAAAACCTTCCTCTTAAACAAACTTAGAAAGCACCACTCAATACAGAAAAAGTTTTATTTAGACTCCATGAAGGCCTCAAAAAGGAATTTTCACAGAAAAACCTAGAGACTTTTTACGGGGCCCCTACAGAATTCTCAATCCCAAAGGGTATTGACGATTGGACGGGAATTTTTCTTAAAAAAATTACTTAGACTATACAACAACTTGCCCTTTTAAAAATGAAACAGATCACGAATGAAGGGTTTGGGGTTGCCCATGGCTAACCATCACCCTTCTGAAATCCATTGATAAGAAACCCCTTTTTAAAAAGCAATATAGACGGGGGCTTAATACAAAAAGATTTTCTTAAAAATTTTTAAACCCAGTTCTCCCCCAAAATTTTAATAAAAAAAAACCCAAAAAAAATGTACTACCCAGCAATTCACTGACACAAGAGGAGATAAAAAAAAAGGACCGGGAAAAATCACTTTCCCAGATTCGGGGGACCCAAAAAACTAAAAAAAAAACAAAAATTTTTGTTCTAACTAAACCTCATAAAAACCCCCACTGCCCCACTGAAAAACAGCTAACAAGTAAAAAAACTTTTTCCAAACATGGGAAAATCAAATTCTGGGCCATTTAAAATCCCACGTACCTTTTCCCATCTGGGGATTTCCAAGGGGAAATTTTCCCCAAATTTCCTTTCTTTCTTGTACCAATGAGCCCAAATTTTACGCGATCATAAAGTCATTTAAAAAATTAACTTGGGGAATCTGTCACAGTCCCCCCATTATTGTACAAGCGAGGGGGCCCTTCCCTTTCAATGTATTACATTTTTTTTTAACAAGTCACTAAAAACCCCTTTTCCCCCTTTTTCCCCGACAAAACCCCAAAACGCAAGGGGTTACACCAATACATAAAGGTGGTGATCCTACAGACGTAAAAAAACAAAAGGGCCCAATTTCCCAAATTTTAACCAAATTTCAAACCAAAATCTTTGAAAAACTCGTGCACAGGAGACTATTTTTCTTTATAATTGTCACAAAACATACTAAAACCCCGGGCCAAAATTTGGATTCAAAAAAAATTTGAAGCATTTTGGGAGGGCAATTATAAAAATGCTAGCCCCCTTTCTTTACATAGTTTTGGAAAAAAAAAGGAAATTTATCTGCTGGAATTTTTATTAAACCTAAAAAAGCGTTTGCACTGTAGACCCCCGGCTCCTACTCCACAAACTTGCCCACTATGGTAAAAGGGGCCCATGGCTTGAAAATTTTTTAAAATCCTACCTTTCTAATGGTATCGTTTCCCCTTTAAAAGAAAACAGCCCCCTAATAGGGCCCACTTGATCCCGGGGGATTTCCCCGCGGGAAAAAATTTTTCCCTTTGGGACCCTGCTTTTCCCTATTTACATCATTGATTTTCCAAAATATCCCAACACCTAAAACCCCATTCTCTTTCCCGCGACACGACTTATGATCTCCCCGTAATCTTGCCCCTCAAAAACCATTGTTAACGGGGAAACTGCTCAAAATATGACTTGGATGACACCAATAAACTTACACTTAACACGGAAAAAACCTTTACTAATTAGGGTTTGGTAGCAGAGAAAGAGGGTTGCACAATTTAAACATTAAGATCGAAAAACACCCCAAATTTGGCCGACATAAGGGGGAAAATTTTCCTTTGGGCCCAAAATTCCTCGCCAAAAACCCAAAATTTTTCAGCACCCTTATCCAACAATAAAAAAAAAATTAAAAAAAAACGGTGGGGACCCTCTCCCAAGATACGATACTACATCGCAAACTCCCCTTTCAAAACTTCCCATTAAACCTTAAAATATATTCATCCCCCTCACCTATGCATCGTGCAGGGGGTTTCAACTGCAAAAAACACCTATAGCCAGTAATGACCCAAACCCCGCAGTAAGAAAAATCATAAACCCATCCCTGGCAACACCCCCCTTTAACTCTTCATAACCTAAAAATTACCCCTTTTCGAACATCCAATTTCTATGTGCAATCTAAATCTACAGGACCTTTTAAAATTTCCCAAAATTAAACCCTTTAACCCAAAATGCTTTTTTGTTAGTTGGGGACGGATCCACCCGGCATAACACCAGACACAAAAAATCTCTATGACATTCCACTTTTTCGAAATAAAACCCCTTTTCAAAAATTTAATGTATTTCAAAGGGCCTAAAACTGGGAAAAACCCAAACCCCGGGGGAAAATCTAGGAAATGCAGACACATTCCCTCCTTTTTAAAAAAATAGTTAGAAAACATCTTATTTCCCCGATCCACCCGACAAAATAACTAAAAAAAAACCACTTGGTGATTCACAATTACATCACTCACCCACTGATATAAACCCGAAATACTAAATTTTTTTTTTTTAAAAAAAATAAATCCTAACTAGTCATAAGTTTTTCCTATGATACTCCAATATAACCTTTTTATTGTGCCAAAAAAAAGCCTTCACCTTGCTAAACTCACAAATTTTTGAAAGGGATCACTTAGCCTTATTACCATAACCTTAAAAGGTTTTTAAAGTTAAAATTAATCTAAGTCTGCTTGAAAAAGCCTTGCCCGGCTGGTGTCCAAATGGCCCCCCCCCTTTTAATTAAATATTTTAAACATGTAAAACCCACAATTCCCCAAAAACCCTTTTAAAACCCCACATTTAAAAACCCCTTAAAAGAGAATAAAATTGAATTGAATTTAATTGAATTTAAATTGGGCTAAGTAGCGGAAAAGTTTTTGATTTTTACTGATTTCCCAAAAGTAAGCAATCACACCCAAGTCCAATGCACGTCAACTAAAGGGGGGGGTTTTATTCTTTTACTATTTCACTGAATTTTTTTTATACCATTTTTTTAAAAAAATTTCAAATTTGTCTGCCCAAAAAAAATAAAATTTTTTTAAATTTTTTTAATGAATAAAAAAATTTTAAAAAAGAAAGCAAAAAGTAATTAAAAGGGGTTTGGGACATGACTAATTTTAAAAAGAGGGTATGTTTTTTTTTTTTGTGGGCCCAAAAATGTCACAAACGTTTAAACTGGACCCCATTTTGAAATTGGGGATCTTTTTTAATTTTCGTGAAATTGGCCAAATTGCCAATTTTTTAAACCCCTTTATTTGGGGAGTTCAAATGGTAAATGGGGGATTTTTTGTACTCAACCCGATGAAAAAATTGGGGTTTCTAAAGAAATAGCTGTGAGTTTGGTCAACCGGAACAAAAGGGAAAGGGCCCAAAACATATTGCTTTAGCGAAAAAACAGATGCATATATGTTGCCAAGACCACTAACTTCGCGGGGGCGTAAATTCCCTGGAATTTTTTGACCAAATTTGTACTTTTTGGGGTCATTTTCCATGGGAAAAAAATTCCCCTTCATTTCATAAAAAATTTTTTTTTTTTTTTTTCCCAAAAATTTTTTCGCAAAAGGGAAAGCAGTTTTTTAGAAAGGGGCTTGCGAAGTCAAAGGGTTAAAGACAGCCGGGGTTTGTTGGTAATCCCTTCCCCTTTTGTATGCTGGGGGCAGTTGAACGGGCTTGGGCCCCCGGGCATTATTTTTGTTGTCTCTCACTGTTTTTCCGGGGGGGCGCCCCAGCTTTTCTTTGGGGGGGAAAGTTGCAAACTCCTGCCTAGCCTTTTGTTTTTTGTGCAGGTTTTGGGACCAAAACCCTTTCCCGAAACCCTTCCCAAGGGGTTTACATTTTATTTAAAATTTTTCTCTTTTCGCTTGTGTTCCAGGGAAAACAGATCAAGGACCCCAACCCCTTCCCCTTAATTTAGGGGCCTTATTTATACTTTAAGTGTGCCGGAAAAAATTTTTTGTACACTCTCCAGGGGCTGCAAAGTCATCGCTTTTAAAGGGGGAGTTATGTAAACCCCATATTCCAGCCCAGAGAAAAAAACAAAAACGTTTGAGGAGAATCCTCATGGGTTGGCGTCCCCAGTTTTTAAAGGGTTTTTCGTTATCCTCCTATTTATTTTCCTAACAATGAGGGAGAAAATTTTTTGTGGTATTTGAAAAGGGGAGATTCTTGCATAATAAAATAATAATAATAATTTTTAAAATTTGGGACATGGGTACATTTGACAAGGAATTTTAGTAGTTGGGGGGTACATTCCAAAACCCCCTTTTATGAAGGGGCATTTTTGGGAGCTTAAAATTAACTTAAGATTAACTAAGCAATGATGATTAGTTGTTTAAAAAATTTAAAAAAAACAAATTTTCAACATGAAAATAAAAAATGAGTATTTTAAACAAATTAAAATTTGGGAAAAAATTTTCAAATTTTGAAGCATTAAAAATGTAAAAATTTTTAGAAATTTCAATTTTAAAAGAAAAAAGATCAACCCCCACCCATTTAAAACCCCCCCCCCCCAACCCCCCCCCCCCCCCCCCCCCCCCTACACCCACCCACCCACCCTACACCCCCACCCCCCTACACCCACCCCCCACCCTAACCCCCAAAACCCACCCCCCCCACCCACACCCACCCCCCCACCCCACCCCACCCACCCCACCCCACCCAAAAACCCACCACCCACATGCCAAAACTTTGTTCGTATAAATAAATCTTGAAAATTACGGCACCGTAAGAGAAAGGTAAAGGGGAAAAACATTTTTTTCCGTGGCATACAGAAAGTTAGTTAGATACCTGTGGGACATGTTTAAAAAAACCTTGGGGGGAAAACCAGAACACAGGAAACCCCCGCTCTTTCAAACATCATTTTCTTGTACTAGACCCAAAAAACAAACCCCAAAAAATGAAACCCCGAAATTTGCAAGTGTTTCTGGTTGTGGGATTTAAAAAATAGAAATTGGGCAGGTATCAGGGAAAAAAATAAGGGAGAAATAAATAAAAAAAATAAAACAAGAAAACAAAGAAAGCCTTTGGATGTCTTAAAAAATTTTAAAATAAAATATGGGAAAAGAGAAGGGTGAAACAAAAAAAAAAAAAATTGGGAGAATGCTAAAACCCAAACGATGACTCAAAAATATCTAGGGCACCCCACAAAGTGCTAAACCCGACCCCATTTCCCCCAGTCACAGCACAAACACTGGGCTGGTTGGTTTCCCCCCCTTGCCCCCACCCGTGGAGGCTTTTCCCCCTTTGTTTTTTTGTTTGGTTTCCCCCCGGGGTTTTTGGCCCCGGCCCCCCTTTTGGGGCCCGGGCCCCGTTGGGTTTTCCCCCCCGTGGGCCCCCGGGTTTTCCCGCGGGTTTTTTTTGGGGCCAAAAGGGGCCCTCCCCTGGCCCCCGGGGGGAGGGGGCCCCGGTTTTTTAAAAAAATTTGATATGGTAAAAGGGAAAAAAGAAATTTTTGATTGGGCCCAAAAAAGGGGTTTTAAAAATTCTCTTGAGGACTTTTTGGAAATCCCAAAGGGAAAGAATAGGGGGAGAAATTTTTTGGGAAATGGGGGTGGTTTTTAAAAAGGCAAAACAAAGTTTTCTAAATGGGGAAAAAATCCCGATTGGAAACTAAAGTGTGTTCCCCAAATCTTGTTGGGGTTTGGTTTTCTCAAAATTTAAAAAAAATGGATAAGAGGAATAAAAACGAAAAGAAATTTTTTAAAAAGATGAAAAAAATTGCCCGGGGCCAAATTTATTCCTTGGGTTAGGCCCTCCCAAAATTTTTTTTAGCTTTTCAGTTTGGGCAAATTAAAAAATGGATTTAAATGACAAAACAAAAGGAAAGGGACGGCAAACCCCTGCCAAAATTTAAACGATAGGGTTTATCAAGATTCGAAAGGTTTAGGAAATTTGGGGTTTAATATTTAAAAAGGTTCAGTGGTTAAAATGTTTTAATAAGGTAAAGATTTTCCTTTTGGGGTTTTCTTTTTTTTGGGGATGTCCTCGGGTTGGGTTAACCCGAACCCTTGGGTTAAAAAAAAATTAAAAAAAAAAGAGGTGTATTAAAATGGGGAAAAGAGGGGAAAAATAAGGGAGGGAAAAATAGGTCCTTTTAAAAATCCCCAGAAAGGCCCCGACAAGGGGCCTTGGAAAATTTAGATTTAGGGTGTTAGGGAAAGGGGGAATAGATTAGTGGGAGTGTGGTAACAAGTTTGAATGGAGGTTTTTAAAGGTATTTTTTTTTGGGGGGAAATTTTCTTTCCCCTTTTTTTTTGGGCACCCCGGGTGGGGGGGGGGAGGACCTTTTTGAAATTTTAAAAAAAAAATTAAAAAGATTGGAGGTGTATAAAAGGAAAAGAGGAATTTTAAATTAAAGGGATTAAAATTTTTTGTGGGGTGGAAAAAAATTATGCAAGAAAGGGCTTTCCCCCAATCTTTAATTTGGGAAAACTAGGGGATAATAATTGGAAACATTGGTTTGGGAAAAATTTGGATAAATGGGGCAAAAACTGAAATAAAACCTTAATAGTTCTGAGGTTAGTTTTAAAAAAAGGTGGAAAATACTGAAAAAAATGTGGTGGTTGGGGGTGTTGAGGGAACCAAGCCGGGGGAATGACCTTTTTAAAATTGTTTTTTAAAGGGTGGGGTTGGGGGTGGACTCTTTCCCTTAAACAGGGGAAAGGATCTAAGAGGTCGGTTTTTGGACTGAATTTGAGGCGTCAAACCAATTTGGGAACCTTAACCTTCCAAAAGGGAAAAAAAGAGGTTTTTCCAGTTTGGGAAAATTTGGAAAAAATGGGGAAATTTTTAAACAAATTTCCCAACAAAGTTTTAAAAACTGGGAGGGGATAAAATGAACCCTAAAATTGGGGGGCCCATTGGAGCAAAAAAGGGGAAAACAATAAGTTGAGGCCCCGCCCGGGGCAAAACAGTCCCCCCAACAAAGGGGAAAAAAAAGTGGTGGTTAAGAGAAGTTTTAAAAAGAACCAAAGCAGTGGGGTAACCCTTTTTCAATTAAGGGTTTCTCTTGGGGTGGAAATTTTTGGTTGTCAAAATCCATTTAAAAAAGGTTTTGGGGGGCAGGGGGGTTCCCTAATAGGGGTAGGAGATCTTTTACTCAATTTTTTAGTTCCGTCAAGTCCACCCAAAACAAATGGGAAGGGGTTTTTGGGAAAAATTGCCTTTTAATCCCCTTAATTTCGGGGAAAAAAATACATACAAACTTTTTTTGGAAAAAAAACCCCGGGAAAATTCCCGTTTTTGCAACCTATTTTCCCCAGAAGTGAAAAAATGGGCAGGCGAAAAGAAAATACCCCGGGGTTAAAATTTGGGGCGCCATTGGTTAAGGGCTTTAAAAGGAAAACAAATTTTGGCCAAAAAACCCAAACTTTCACACTTTTCCCTCCCCCCAAGCATAAGGGAAATTTCCAATAAACCCGGGGCCTTAAAGAAAGGGCAAAACCAAAGGCGTTTTTCCGGGGGTTTTTCCCCGGGTTTTGGGTTTAACGCCCCGCGGCCCCGGCCTTTGAACCCGGGCCCCTTTTCCCCCCCCGTAGGGAAAAAACCTGGGTTTAAAAAGGGGGGCGGGGGCGTTTAAGGGGGGAAAAAGGGTGGAAAGGGGGGCCAACTGTTTTAAAATCAACAAATTTTTTAAGCAAATTCGAAAAAATTTAAAATGATTTGTAAAAGGGAGGAAAAAGGTTAAAAATTAAAAATTTCAAAAACCATTAATAAACCAAACTTCCCCGGGGGAAAAAATCCCTTAAAGAAAAGGGAAAAACCAAAAACCCCGAAAATCTAAAAATGGGCGCTGTTCCCCGGCCCATTTTAACCATGATGGCCAAAGGAAGGCCGGAAACAGCTCCGATTGGGGTGGTAAATTTTCCAAAAAACCTGGGGGGAAATTTTGGGGTCTTTTTTTGATGTTTTCCCACCCCGTTTTTTGGGTGTTAAACACAAAATGGAAAAATTAAATTTCTGAACAAATACCCCTTCAAAAAAAGTTGTCCCCTTCTGGGAAACATTTTTTGGGGTTTATTTAAATCAAAGGGGAAAGGAAAAAATTTTACAAAGGGAACAGGTGAAACCGGGTTTACCGGAAAGGGGTTGGGGGTCAAAGGGGGGAATCTGAAAAATCCAAATATTGGGGAGAAAATGTAATATAAAAGCGGCCCGGAGGGGGGTAAAAAACAGTGTAAAAAGGGGGGGAAAAACGCCAAAACTGTGTAAACCCAACGTAAAAATTTGAACCCAAAAAGGGGGAAAAATTGGAATTTTAAGTAAAAAAAAGGGAAACCTGTAAAAAAGGAAGTTTTGGAAAGGAGTGGGGGGCAGCGGCTTTGGGGGAAAGGGAGCTTGCTTTTAAAACCAAAAAAGGGTTGGGGTAGGGAAAGGAAAAAAACCCAAAAAAGGGGGCCCCCAAAAAACTCTTTTAAAGGTTTGGGCCTGTTAAAGAAACCCCTGGGTAAGGGCATTTTTTGGGAAAAAGTTTTGGTTTCCCGGGAAGAAAAACCCGAAATAGGGACCCGACAAACCTCTCGGGGAGGAATAGGACGCTGTTCCACAAGATACCCATGGAAAGGGGCATGTAGGGCCCCATGCAAAGGCCAGGAGAGCAGTCTCCTGAGAATGGCAATGGTGGTAAGATGGCCACAAACCTAAAAATGGTGAAATTTAGAGTGCAATTTGCTATGATGCATGCCTGACCACTGTTGTTGCCAACAGCTGTGAAGACAGGCTGAGATGACTGGAAAATAATCTCTTGAACGAAATCTCCTATAGGAAACTGGAAAGATCATGTACCACTGACTGCGCAGCAGCATCTGTTTGTTCATTGCCCTACACATCAACGGTCCAGGGACCCAACAGAAACAAGTCTTTGCATTGCTAGCCACACAGTGCAACCATAGTTGAATACAAAGGACTAATGGATGAGGGGAATCAAATTGTTTAAGGGAGGGAATCTGAAATGATCCCCAAATATTGAAGGAGACATATGTAATATGAAGAAGCGCTGTGAGGATGGCAGTAAAAATTACTAGCTGAAACAAACCCAAATGACTCGGACAACATCGTCAGGGAATACTGCTGTGAACCCAACACTGTCCGAAGATTTAGACCATCCGTATAAACAGCGATGGCATGAGCATGTGACCAGAAGTGATCAAGATAAAAAGAGGGAGAAGCAGTCGTAGGCAGGTAAGCTTTGGCACATGGTAGTGGAGGAGAACAGACATGAACTTTTCGAACTTCCCAAGGGGGAAAGGAAAGAGCAGTTGCTAAATGAAAAATACAAGGGAGGCAACTAGAGAAAAGATTGGAGTGAGTGAAGACGAAGAAAAAACGGTCGAAGTAAACAGCACACTGAACAAACAATGGGCTTTTACTAATGTCTAAGACCATCCAAAGTAGAAGAAACATGAAGATCATGACGCGGACAATTGATCTTGGTGAAATAATTGTGTGTTGCCATGGTGTAATCGAAGTATGTGTTGCTTCCCTGACAATAATTTCCATCAAGGGTTCATTAAAGAAAAAACTTGAAACATTTGTAGTTCAGTAGCATTGTTACCAAATGTACAGATGGCCATATTTCACGTTTTAAAATTTTATGAAAAATGATGGGGATTAGCAACAAAAATTAGCACCTTGCTGCCAATCCCATATGCAGTCTGCTGGTGGGTACTAGATATTGACAGGTGGTTGTGGTTGTGGAGGTTGTGAGGTGGGAGGTTGCTGTGGTGCGTGGGGTGGCCTTTGTTGTGGTTGTGCCGAGTTGGTGGTGGGACTTTCCAGCAGAGGTGTCACATGGTGCATGGCAAACCCCCACCACCTGATGCTGCATGCATATTATCCCTCCCAGTTGTAACAATATCATCGTCATTTTCACTATCTGTTCCTGGTGTAGGGCCGCAGGATGTACTCCAAGATGTACTCCTTCCCCTTAGAATTAAGCATATGGCACACTACCAGAATGCATGTAGCATCATATTTTGATGCTTCACTGGAGAATATTCCTCTTCACTGCCACTACTGGAATTGTCATCAAATACTTGTAAATTCCAATCACTATCATCAAACACTGCTCACATCTCGGGTTTTGGACATGGAGAAATACGAGTTTCCTCTTTTGCCCTGGTACAATGAACCAGAGGGACAACCCGCACCAGGGGTGAAGGTTTAGGGTCCATCTGTTTTCAGCACTATTTCTGGTATCCTGGGCATTGCTTTCAGTCACAAACTCCTCAAAACCATGAAATTCATCTTCACTGACACTTCCATTTGTGTTTGAACTAACATTTGAAAAGAGAAGAGTCCTAATTTGCCAGGAGTTGAGATATTTCTTACTGCAAGGCATAGTTAAAATATTATTACTGAAATGGCTTTCCCATAATGCACCACTGGCTCCTGATTTTTTCATACTGTACACCTGACCACGCAGACCCAACTCTTTGGCTACTTCTTCCCACTTCC
>NW_026506388.1:0-15196 GCF_026875155.1 Cherax quadricarinatus
TTTTTGGGTTGTTAAATGTGGTGGATGTAGGGGATGAAAAGAAACAATGATTGTGATGTTAGAATGAAAAGAAGTTGGGTTCCGGGCCCTAAGCGAAACAAAGCTAAAGGGGGGGTAGGAGGTTTCAGGGGGGGAAAAAAATGGGATTAAATTGGATATCTGAGAGAGTTAAGAAAAGGAAGGGGTGCAGTAATTTAAATGACATTAGGGAAGGAGAAAAGAGAATATAATGTGTAAATTCAAGAATTATGGGGTTTTAAAGTAAAAGGTTTGTGAGAAGTGGGTCATAATAAGTGTGTAAGCCCCTGGAGAAGAAGGAATGCAGAGGAGAGAGAGAGATTTTGGGAGATGTTAGTGAATGTAAGGACCCTTTTGAACCAATGGGAGGGTAATTGTGGGGGATTTGAAGAAAAGTAGGAGAAACTTTTAGAGGGGGTTTTTGGTAGGTAATTTTGGGGTGCCAAGGGTAATGATAAGGACCCCTTGTTTGAACTTTGTATAAAAAGGGGTTTAGTTTAAGGTAATACTATTTTAAGAAAAAGAGGATAAATAAGTATACACGATATGATGTAGGGCAAAATGACGTAGTTTTTGGGGATTATGTATTGGAAAAAAAAGATGTTGAGAGACTTCGGGATTTACTGTTTATAGGGGGGCCACAGATTATCAGTCACTTTCTGTGTAGTACACGAAGTAAAAGGTAGATGGGAAACAAGGAAATAGAAGATAGGGAAAGAAGGGTGAAGGTTTTAAACTAAAAGAGGGGCAGTTAGGGTAAGATATAAACAGCTATTGGAGATAGAGGGGCAAAATGAGAGCATGGGCAATGGGGTGAAGGGGTAGGGGGTGGGTTTAAAAAAGTAGTTTTAGAGTGTTCAGCAGAAGTTTGTGGTTACAGGAAAGTGGGTGGAGGGGGGAAGAGGAGCGTTGTGGAATGAGATAAAGAGAGTGAAGGGAGAAAAAGTTGCTATGAGAGTTTTACAAAATAGAAGTGATGCAGGAGGGAAGGTTTATGGAAAAAAGAGAGAAGTTAAGAGAGGGTGAAGCAAAGTAAAAAAAGAGCAAAAGGAGAGGGGGTGAGATTTTTATCAACAAATTTTGTTGAAAATAAAAAAAAGTTTTGGGTGAGATTAACAAGTTTAAAAAAGCCCAGAGAACAAAGGGTTTGTCAGTTAAAAAAAGGAGAGGAGAGTTTTAAATGGAGAGTTAAGGTATTGGGGGATGGAAGGGAAAATTTTGAGGAATTGTTAAAAGTTGATGAAGATAGGGAAGCTGTGATTTCGTGTATAGGGCAAGGAGGAATAACATCTTGTAGGAGTGAGGAAGAGCCAGTTGTGAGTGTGGGGGAAGTTCGTGAGGCAGTAGGTAAAATGAAAGGGGGTAAGCAGCCGGGATTGATGGGATAAAGATAGAAATGTTAAAAGCAGGTGGGGATATAGTTTTGGAGTGGTTGGTGCAATTATTTAATAAATGTATGGAAGAGGGTAAGGTACCTAGGGATTGGCAGAGAGCATGCATAGTTCCTTTGTATAAAGGCAAAGGGGATAAAAGAGAGTGCAAAAATTATAGGGGGATAAGTCTGTTGAGTGTACCTGGTAAAGTGTATGGTAGAGTTATAATTGAAAGAATTAAGAGTAAGACGGAGAATAGGATAGCAGATGAACAAGGAGGCTTTAGGAAAGGTAGGGGGTGTGTGGACCAGGTGTTTACAGTGAAACATATAAGTGAACAGTATTTAGTAAGGCTAAAGAGGTCTTTGTGGCATTTATGGATTTGGAAAAGGCGTATGACAGGGTGGATAGGGGGGCAATGTGGCAGATGTTGCAAGTGTATGGTGTAGGAGGTAGGTTACTGAAAGCAGTGAAGAGTTTTTACGAGGATAGTGAGGCTCAAGTTAGAGTATGTAGGAAAGAGGGAAATTTTTCCCAGTAAAAGTAGGCCTTAGACAAGGATGTGTGATGTCACCGTGGTTGTTTAATATATTTATAGATGGGGTTGTAAGAGAAGTAAATGCGAGGGTCTTGGCAAGAGGCGTGGAGTTAAAAGATAAAGAATCACACACAAAGTGGGAGTTGTCACAGCTGCTCTTTGCTGATGACACTGTGCTCTTGGGAGATTCTGAAGAGAAGTTGCAGAGATTGGTGGATGAATTTGGTAGGGTGTGCAAAAGAAGAAAATTAAAGGTGAATACAGGAAAGAGTAAGGTTATGAGGATAACAAAAAGATTAGGTGATGAAAGATTGAATATCAGATTGGAGGGAGAGAGTATGGAGGAGGTGAACGTATTCAGATATTTGGGAGTGGACGTGTCAGCGGATGGGTCTATGAAAGATGAGGTGAATCATAGAATTGATGAGGGAAAAAGAGTGAGTGGTGCACTTAGGAGTCTGTGGAGACAAAGAACTTTGTCCTTGGAGGCAAAGAGGGGAAATGTAAGCGAGTAAGTTTTTTAACCAAGCACCTTATAAGGGTTGAGCTGGGTGAATGAATGTTGCAGCGAGGAGAAGGCGGAGGCAGTGGAGATGTCATGTCCTGAGGGCAATGTGTGGTTGAATATAATGGCAGAGAATTCGTAATATGGAAGTTAGGAGGAGGTGGTGCGGTTACCAAAACTGTTGTCCAATGGCTGAGGAAGGGTTGTTGAGGTGGTTCGGACATAAGAGAGAATGGGAGCAAACAGAATGACTTCAAGAGTGTATCGCATTTGTAGTGAAGGAAGGCGGGGTAGGGTCCGGCCTAAGGAAGGGTTGGAGGGAGGGGGGGGGTAACAGGAGGTTTGTGTGCGAGGGGCTTGACTTTCCAGCAGGCTTGCGTGAGCTTTGTTAGATAGGATTGAATGGAAGACAAATGGTTTTTAATACTTGACGTGCTGTTGAGAGTGTGAGCAAAGTAACATTTATGAAGGGATTCAGGGAAACCGCAGGCGCCGGACATAGTCCTGGAGGATGGAAGTACAGTGCCTGCACTCCTGAAGGAGGGGTGGTTAATGTGCATATTAAAAACTGTAGTGTAAAGCACCCTTCTGGCAAGACATTGATGAGTGAATGATGGGAAAGTTTTTCTTTTTCGGGCCACCCAGCCTGGTGGGAAATTCGGCCGGTGTGATAATTAAAAAAAAATAAATAACAACATACACACCCTCACACCCACAACCACATCCACACACACACACAACCCACACGTACACAAAAAATTTCACAATATCACATTAAACAGATGCACTGTATGCACAATGCAAAACAGTATATCGTATATCTCATCGTGCAAAACCCAGCATGTAACATAAATACAAACAAAAACACACTTCATTCGCAAATAACTTTTTTTTCTCAAGAATCAGTTAAAAGACGATACACACATAATTTACATAAAAAATCAAATTATACCTACTTTTGAAAGGTTATATCTACCATAAGAGACCGAGCTCTACACCACACTTGGATGCCTAAAGTCCCAAAAAACATAAAAAAATTAAAAAATTCAAAATAAAGACCCCCCCCGGGGAGGCGAGCCCGCTTTGCCCCTAAATCCCCCAACCAAAAAAAAAACCCCCTTACTCACTCTTTAATCACGATTTAGGATTTCCAACGTTAGCATTCTATACCCCTTAGAAAGCCGATCCCACCTCCTCCCAACAAAATCCGTTCAAAATCGACTTTTTAGAACTTACGCAAGCCTTTTTCTCCCCTAAAAACCCCCCCCCTCACCCCAAAACAATTATAAAATCACCATGATATAATCAAAGCTTTTAGACACCCTCGAAATCCCCCCCATATCTAGACTTAGAGCACGAAAAAACCGAACCCCCACGGCCCCCCCCCCTCTGTACCAACCTACTTTAACCAAAACCTAACCTCCTCTAGCCCTTCACAAAAAGAAAAAACTACATGAACCTGTCTCTCCCCCCACAATACCCCAAACCCCCCCCCCTTACAACCTGTCGTTTCGAAATATCCACCAGACGGAAGGACCCATGCAAAAAGAAACATCACCTACGCCCCGGGTTTTTAACTTCATTTCTAAATTAACCAAATTTTTCCCACGCATCATGGGGAACAAACCCTCAACGGGGACAACGCACCTCCTACAAGTAACCTCCCAAAAAACCCCCATACAACCTTTCTCATTCCCAACCCAAAATCACCCCTCAAAAATTTTTCAAAATTCCCTAAAATCCATTTCGAACCACATACCCACCTGTCGTGTACCCTTTCCCCAACTCCCCGCGTTCCCCCCTCCGCAACACTTCCCATTTAATAAAAAAACATTTAGCCCTCCTCTCAAACCACCAAACCCCAAACCCACCCTGTTAAGGAAATATTACAACCTCCCCCCGAAACCAATCACAACTGAACCCCAAAAAATTTTGTACACCCTTTTTGTATCCCCGAATCGCTGTCCCTGTAATTGGGAACACAGCTGCAACATACCAAAACCCTTACTTACAAAAAAAATGTTCCGATATCATCCTTACAAGTTAGGGGCTGGGTCTCAAACACCTAGACCCCCTCGATCCTTTCCAAAAACCTATCCAAATTTTTCCCCCGCGCCCAACCATGTCACCCATAAATAATCCACAAATTTTAAAAGACACCCCCCATTCTTTAAAAACATTACATCTCCCCCCCACACCCCCCACCCAAGAACCAACCCCATGAAACCTTGACTTCGCACTTTTATCCTGCATCCCCGGGGCACTCCAAATATTTGCCACCTCGTCCAAACTCCCTTGACTCCTCACGAATGAGAACAGTGGTGTCGTCAAAATTACCAATTAAACCCCGGCCGGCCTCCCCCCCCCCCCCCATTTCCCCACAGGGGTACATGCTCGGTAAAACCTTTTCTAAAAAAGGGGCCGGGAAACACGCAAACTATTGGGACTGGGCATCCCGTCTAAGGCCTCTTCCCTTAAATTTCCCTCCCCATACACCCATTAATCTGTATCCTCATTTCGCCCCCTTGTAAAACGTATTTACCCATCGACATTTTCCTCCCCAAACCCGTCTCAAAGTATAACCTGCAAAGCTCCCCTTTCCACTCTTCTAGCTCCCTGCCATCTAGAGCCAACAAAGCCGCCCCTCCCCCCCACCCTTCTTCCACAAAAACTTTCAGTACCCCATGCCCTTTCAATCATCCCCCTTTCCCCGAAACCCCCAAAATAGATTTTGACACCCCCCTCTCCACTACACTTTGAACCTATTCCTAAAATTTTTGCAAACCCCTTATAGTCGCAACACTTTTATGGCTCGGTACTCCCCCAAAGGGGGGGCTGCCCCTTGACCTTCGGACCAACACTTTACTGCTTTTTTCCTGCTTCCCCCAAAATTTAAACCCTTCTCCTTCATACTATTAAATAACCTAACTTAATTCTTTATAAACCCCAATGTTTTAAAAAAATTCTACGGGGAAACCAAAAACCCCGGGAGTTTTCCCCCTTCCCTTTTTTCCCCTTAACGCTTCTCTTTTTCCTCTGCCGTAATCGTCCCACCAAAAGCCTTTCGTCACTTTTTCCAAAAATTCACGTCACAACGACACACCTTGTCCAATGCCCCGTCACCCACCCCCCCCGTTCCAGCTTCTCGTCCAAGCCCCGATACGCCCCAATCCCCTTCGTGGTTCGATCTCCTCCCTACTCAAAATTTTCCCAACCACTACCCGTACCCCCAAAACATGGAAACCCCGTCAGGCCGCCTTGTTTTGTTGCCGAAAAAAACCCAAAGCTGACGCTTGTCGCCCCAAGCACTTCCCCCACCCGCCTGCATCCTTACAGCTTAAAACCCTTTTCGTTTTGCAACACCCCAACCCCCCCCTTTTTCAGCTTTTTCATCCATGGGAAAAAATTTTCCCCCACCACCCCCTCCCATAGCAACCCCTTAACCTATCCTTAAAATTTAGCCAGTCCATATTTTAAATTTTAACTTTTTCCTTCTCTCAATAAATTTTCTAACCCTTTTCCCTTTTTGCGACATATCCCACCATGTCAAATGCACCATTTCCCTGTTCTTCCACCAAAGCTCCCCCCAAGGACTAAAAACCCCCCCCCCCCCCCTTCCCCTAACACACTTATATTTAATTTTCCAATAATTTCTATATATGTCCGCGAGGTCCCCCCCCAACCTCCCCCACCACTGCCCATGTCTCATTGTCCTCAACAGTACTGAAAATTTCACGCCACTTCCTGAGAAAGGTACACTTTTATCTATCTCGCAGCATAACCCCCTAAAAAAGTATATTCAGTCTCCCACACCGCCCCCCCCAAAGGCTAAAACCTAACACCCCTTTAAATAAATCCCTAAGGCCACAGAAAATATCCAGCCCCTTTGGGCCCAATCAGCCCCCCTGATTACATTTTTCCGTCCCCAACATCGCCACCTCTGGCATGCATTAGGAAAAACAAAAGATCCTCCAACAAAATCTTTTTTTCCTTTTGTTATTTTCTGCGGTGCATACACACCACAAAAGACAACCTTTTCCCCTCCACCACCCCCCCACACCAACACCCCCCTCCCCTCCTCCCTCGCTTTTTCTGCAAAACAAACGGTCGTCCCCTTATTAAAATTCCCCCACCACCTTTAACGGGGAGAGGGGGGTAACTACCCAAATCCTGCCCCCCAACACCCAACCCTCTTTTAAATTGTGCTCCTCAGGAACACAACTCCACTCAAATTTATTCAGAAAATTACAAACCAATCTCTCTTAACCGCTAATAACCCCTTAAAATTTTCAGACATACACCCAAGGGCCCATTAAAATTTCCCCCCCCCTCTTCCTCTATCACTCTTTACAACCCAGAGCTTGAATTTAAAGTTTTAAAAACCCCTTTAGAGTGCTTTTTCCTCCCCCCCTTTTTCCGGGGCCTCCTATCCTGGCTACCAACCTACACCACTCCTCACACTTCACCTCCCTCTGTTTTCCCAGGCCCTTTTTGGGAGCGTAAGGACTCACAGAATTGATGTACCGCCCTTTTTCGTGACTCATGTTTTCACAATCTTGAAGATTTTACCTCCGATAAACCCCCACCTCCACCTGAGAATGGGGTAATGAGTCAATGGAGACTCCAAACCACCATCCGTCCCAGTTTTCATGTCTCAACTTTCTGGAAGCGACGATTCCATGACACCCGCTCAGATTTTAAAACCCCTCTGGGGTGAAAACGTCTTCAACACCTCCACCAATTCCCCCTCAATCTCAAGAACCTTTCTTGTACTTCTGCTCCCCCTTATCCCCGGAGACGACACCTATAAAGGCAGTTGGGGGGGGGGACTCCCAAAAACACCCCCAGTCCCGTTGCCTGATCCCCATCTCGCTCCCAAAACACCACCCCCCTCCCATTTTGTTCCTCCCTGCCACCTTTGGCAGGGGGGGCCGACGTCCAAAGGGAGGCACTTTTCTTGTTTTTCAAGGTCCCGATGTTTTATTTGAAAAAAGGCGGCACGTCGTTTGTCCTGGGGAATTACCATTACCTGCGTCCTAAAAATTTAGGTAACATAGGATGGTATTGGTGCCTCAAAGTCTTTTGAGGTTGAAAGAACCCCCCGGAAAAAACCGCATAGGCTCCGCCGCCCCCGTACCCCTGTTAGCATAAAGCACCGCCCATACTTCTCAAAAACTTTCCTTTATCCGCCCGTGTCAAAGGGGGCGGGGAAGATAAATAATAAAATATTTCTTGTGAAGTGGGTTTGGTTAAGGATACGTTGAAATGGGATGATTCTAAAGTTGTAAGCAGTTTAAAAATTGTTGTTTTTGTTAAAATATTTATTTTGGGGCTCCCAATTTTCCCGTATATTTTTTAATAAATTGGAAAAAGGGGTTTGTTTTCCTTTAATTTTGATGCCAAAAATTTATCCTTTTTTAGATAACCCCCCTTTAGACACCAATTTAAATTGCACCGGGGGTTTAGACCCTTTAACCATCGCCCCGGGTAACGGGGGGGGCGCTCGCCTACAAACAACAAAAAGGGGGGCAGAGCATACCGCACACTACCGGGCGGCAGCGAATGTTAGGGGAAAGGATCTGCTCAGTTCCCCCCAATTAAGCCGAATGCCTTTCCCCATCCCCCCCCAGCACGTATATCCTCCGGGGGTTTTTCGCTTTTTTCCCTTGTTAAATAAAAAAAGTATCGTTTAAAGGTAGTTTTTTGAATGTTTTGCTGTAAGCTTTTGCTTTAGTTTTGCTATTTTTCAGAGAGGATAGACCCTTGGTTCTAAAAATTTTATGTTGTTTTCTTTTTATTCTATTATATTTAGGCATATGTTCTGTCTTCTTTAATTAAATAAAAAAAAATTTTAAGAACAAGGTGGATTAATGGATACAATTTTCTTGTTGTATTTTTTTTTTGTATTGAACCTGGTAATGTCTAGTAAAAATTTTTTAAATTTTTATGTAAGGTTTTGAATCATGAGTTATATAAAAGGGGCCCGAGCTTCTCCCATCTGAGCTCTAAGACTGCCATCCCCACACCCCTTTTGGGGGGGGCAGATGGAGACCGAGGCCCATTTCCCCACGAGCCCCGTGAGGGCGGGGCTGTGGTAGGCCCCGGGGACAGTTTTGGGCCCCCAAAATGACGGGGCCACTTGTACCTCCTCCCCTGGGAACTTACGTCTCGAACATCCCCAGTAGGAAGCCTAGGCCGGGGCACCACTACTTGGGAAAAAACTGGGCGGGGAATACTGGGGAATAAAAAAAAAAATGTTAAATTTAGTTTCACGACCCTGTTACTGTGTTTTTTTGTACTAGTTCTTGGTAAATTAAGTTGTATGTTATACAGCAAATCTTGCGAGAAAAGGTGCAATACTTTTGTGTCGGTATTTTGTGTCGGGGACTATTTTGCCGTCGCAACCTTTTTGGGCTGGATCCATACTGTTTTCCCCGTTTATTTTTATTTTTACGTTACCTGTATGGCTTGAAATAATATCTAAAAAAAATTTGCCTAAAATGCAAACAAAAAGCGGGGTTTTTATATATTTTATCACTGAGTCAGCTCGACCATTTAAATTTTATTATTATTAAAGTTAGCCGGGATTCTCCCCCCGGGGCCTTTTCCAAGGGGTGGGCCCCGGGTTTGGCCCCCTCTTTAGGGGTGTCCCCCAGACCGAAAATCTCTCAGGGGGAGGCACAAGTACCCCCCATCTTTGGGACCAAAGTCCCCAGGCCTAGCCCAAGCTAGGCCCTCTGGTCTTTCCATCCCCGCCTCAAGGGGGGAAAAGAGAAGACATCTCAGACTAAAATCTCGGGCAAAAACCTACCACCCTAAAGGGTTAGTCATGTTCGATTCAATCTGTAACCTTCTACATGTATTTGTTAAAAAAGAAAAGTAATTTTGGGGAAAACCACTGCATGCGTGAGCATGTGTACCCTTTAAGGGCGAAATTATCGTAAAAAAATACCAACATGGTACTTTTTCCAAAACTTCCCTTTTGCAACTGAAAGTTTTATGAAAGGGTTGGTTTTTTGTAAAAAGTTTTATGAAGCCGTTGGGCTTTTGTAAAAAGTTTTATGAAACCCGGGTTTGGTTTTTGTAAAAAAGTTTTATGAAAGCGGTTGGCTTTTGAAAAAAAAAAATTTTTATGAAAGCCGTTGGCTTTTGTAAAAAAGTTTTTAAAGCCGTTGCTTTTGTAAAAAAGTTTATGAAAGCCTTTGGTTTTTGAAAAAAAAAGTTTTTGAAAAAGCCGTTGGCTTTTGAAAAAAAGTTTTATGAAAGCCTGGTTTTGTAAAAAAATTTTATAAAGCCGGTTGGTTTTTTGTAAAAAATTTTTAAAAAAAACCCGGTTGGCTTTTGAAAAAAAGTTTTATGAAACCCGGGTTGGCTTTTGTAAAAAAGTTTTAAAAAGCCGGTTTGGGCTTTTGTAAAAAAGTTTTATAAAAGGTTGGCTTTTGTAAAAAAGTTTTATAAAACCGGTTGGTTTTTTGTAAAAAAATTTTTTTATGAAAGCCTTGGCTTTTTTAAAAAAGTTTTATGAAAGCCGGTTGGCTTTTGAAAAAAAGTTTTATAAAAAGCGGTTTTGGCTTTTGTAAAAAAGTTTTATGAAACCCGGGTTGGGTTTTTTAAAAAGTTTTATGAAAGCTTTTTTTTTAAAAAAAAAGGTTTTATGAAACCCGGGGGCTTTTGTAAAAAAGTTTATGAAACCCGGGTTTGCTTTGTAAAAAAGTTTTATGAAACCCGGGTTGGTTTTGTAAAAAAGTTTTATAAACCCGGGTTGGGCTTTTTTAAAAAATAAAACAGAAATTTTAAATCACTATGCTTACTTGAAACTGAATAAGAATATAAAATTTTTATTTTATTTAATTTTATTTTACACGTTTTTATGAAAATTTAAAAAATATGTAAAGCTAAAGTACAAATTTTTTTTTTTTAATCTTTTTATTATTCATTTTAGTAAACAGTAGAAAAAATTATTTATAAAAAAGTAAGTAAAAGAAAAAAAAAATTGCAAAAGGAAAACTATTATATTTATTAAACTACTCAAATATTTTACGAGAACTAAGAAAACGATAAATTTAGAGCATATATGTACTTTGAAAGATGTCAGTGTAAAATACCCGGCTGCGGTGTATATACCCCGGCCGCAGTGTAATATCCCGCCTGCAGTGTATATATCCCGCCTGCGTGTTTACCCCGGCCTGCGGTTTTTAATACCCCCGGCCTGCAGTGTAATATCCCAACCTGCAGGTTTTAACCCCCCGGCCCTCAGTGTATATACCCCGGCCCTGCATTTTTAATACCCCGGCCCTGCAGTGTATAATGCTGAGGTTTCATTAAAATACCACCCGGGCGTTGCACATAAAGATATTGTTTTGTCAAACAATTTGGGAAACTCTGTTCATTCTATTCATTTGATTCGCCGGTATGGTATCCCGGCCCAGGTCTCTTCCTTTTTTTTTTTTTATATTTTTTTTAAAAAACTTTACAGCTTAATATTAAATAAAGGATATAAAAGGGGGACAGTAGGACCCCAAATCCTACGAACATACACTACAAATATAAAACACATTGAAAATTGACATAAAAAGGTTACTCATTTACATCACAAATTTTCCATATAACATACTATTTAAAATAAACAATAAAACTATATAATATTTAAACTATAAAAATAAAAATAAAAACCCTTTCAGATTTGTATATTTAACATCATGACTGACATATGACAAAGGTTACACCTTCACAGTAGGTAACAGGGGAATGGCCTACATCACAACATTCCTGCCTGACCATGGGGAGTGCGGGTTTTGCTCTGCCCCCTCTGTTGTTTTTTTAGGCGACTACTTTACCAACATGGCCTGAGTGTGAGGGGGCGCGAAATACCATTGGTATTGAGCTGCTTTGTGGGGCGTTTCCCCTCTTTTACGCAGGGATTACTCCCCAAAAATATTGGGAACCTAGGAATCCAGGCGATGAGGTGTAGGTGCAGCCCGAATGGGACTTACAGAAACTTCGTCAAACTGAATTCCACTTAAACCCTCACGCCGACCACAAAGAGTGCTTGTCTCTGCACCCATCGCGTTTTCATGACTTTTTTTTTTTTTTTTTTTCTACATACTGTTTTATAGAATTATGCTAACCCTCCTCTTCACCTCACTGACCTTTTTCCCCCCAACCCCACACTATAGTATTAAACGCCATAATGTACCCCACAGCTCTGATTACACTTCCTCCCAACCCCCCACGTCGAGACTTAAAGCTTCCAATACAGAAATTCCTTACCCCATCCTATATATCACCCCTTTTTTAAACCACCCTGACACCCCAGCCGCACAAAAAAATTTCTACATGAAAGGCCGACCCCCCCACCACATTCCTCACAACCCCCCCTCCCCCCTCAAAGCCCTCTATCCCGTAAAACCACACCCGACGGTAAAATTTCCCTCAGAAACAATACATTACATCCCAAACACAAATTTGGGAACCCCTCCACTCAACCTATTCCATTACTTTCCCCTGCTACAGGGGAAAATCCCTCTACCGGGGGCTCAACCCTCCCCCTTAAAAATCTACACAACCCCCCTATTTTTACCTTTGCTGGGTCCGACCCCCACCATAGCCCTCAAAACAGTTTCACACCATGCAAACCCAAATCCTTATCATCCTTTTCAAACTGTTATGGGTCCTGGCCAACCCCCTCACCCCCCACTTTTCCCCCACACCCCCCCTTTTAATGGACCATTTGACCCTCCGCTTTAAGTCCCCCAAAACCCACCCCCCCCCCCTTACTTACAGGACCCTTACCACATCCCCTTTTTTCCAAACACAGCTCAACCCCACAAGAATTTAAAAAAACTTCCTAAGTTGTTGGTTTTTCTGGCCCAGTTAATGGGGAAAAAGTTTTTAGGGAAGACACATAGCAACAGTTGGTATCTTTATTTTGAAACGTTTCGCCTCAAGTAGGCTCTTCAGTGAGTAAAAAAATTGAAAAGAAGGAAATACTTAAAAACGATGTAACAGTCCCTCACCCTTAAGTTTTGAGGTGGTCAGTCCCTCATCGAGAAACTACTGGAGGCGAAAGTTCGAAATAAAGATACCAAAAGTTGCATAGTGCTTACCTAACAACCCTTTGGAAAAATTTTTTTACCATTTTTAAATGTCTAATGGGAACAGGGGGGGGGCCAAGTCCCAAACTTTGCTTTTCAGTAAATATAATAACAATGGAAACGCTGAAAAGGGTAAAAATGATAAGGCGCAATGCCCCAACCCCCTGAATCCTTTTTCCCCCCTTTTGGGTTTTTCCAAATGCGGCCAATTTTAGACGTCTGGGGAAATAAGACCGAAATTTTTTTTAACTTTCACCCTTCCCACAACGGGCATTTCCCCAATAAACCCCTTCCCTCCCAATTTTCCAAAACCCCCCAAAACCGGGAAATTTTTCTAAATTTTTACACTCATACCATTTCCCCTGCAAACTTTTCGAACTCCCCCATCAAATGTGTCCTTTTTGAAAAACCCCCCCTGACCCAAAAACAGTTGTATCACCCCACAAAACCCAATTAAAACGGGCCAAAAACCTGCAACCTCACACCCGGGCCCCCTTTTCGTGACCCGTCCCGCTGTTTCCCCCAATCTATAAAAGGGGCCCGGGTTTTTGCAAGCAAACAATAATTGGGGACAAAAGGCCCCCCTCCCAAAGCCCCCTACCCATTACAATTTTTCCCACCCCCAATCGCCCAAATTAATCTGAAACCCCCCGGCCTTTTGCCCCCTCCATACAACGCCTCAACCCAACCCCTATTTCCTTCCCCCCAAATCCTGAACCCCGAGGATGGCTTTTAGTGCTTTTTCCCAAACCACTCTATTGTATCCCCCTTTCCAAACAGCGCCACCAAATCTCCCCCCCCCCCCCCCTTTTGCCTCCACGAAATCCCCAAGTAACCCATGCCCCTCCACCATAGACCTCCCTGGCAAACCAAACTGAGTTTTTGATACTACCTGCCCCCACCACACACTTGACCTAATTTCCCCAAAATCTTAGCAAACAATTTGTAATCTGCACATAACAACGAATCCCCCGGGTAATCCCGAAGCATATGCTGCCTCTTACCCTTGGGTACCAATACAATGACAGCCGTTTGCCTGCTTCACCACTCACCTCTCCCTTTATGCAATTTAAAACCTAAACCAAAAAATCCTCATTAATTCCCAATGCTGCTGATAAAACTCTGCCGGAGTCCATCAACCCCGGGTCCCTTGCCCTTTCGCATTCCACTTAAAGCCCTCCATATTTCCCCCTCATTATTTTTTCCCACCCAGTGCTTCCCCCTATCACTGTTACGCAACTGACATCCATACTCCCACACACCTGTTCTAAAACCCATCCTCTACCCCTTCTCGTTGCCAGTACTTCTCATACCACTTATCAGCAAACGCCCCCATTCCTTCCATAGCTTGTATGACCTAGCCCCTCCCTGTACCCCCTATCGACTCATAAAACTCCAACCATGGATAGTCATTGCCTGCTGTCTTTGTTTCTGCCACCGCAAAAACCACGATGAAGGTCTATCGCCCCATAACACCTCTTCCCCCCCCGCCTGTACCTGCACCGCTTGGAAACCTCTCATCCTGTACCTCACGCAGCCTCCCTTTTAATTGCCATAATATCTTCCATTGGATAAGTGCCCGCCACCGTCCCCCTCGCATAACACCCCCGTAACCTATCCTCCAAATAGTTGGCAACCCATATTTAAAGAATTGATATGTTTTCCCTTCCTTTACTAATATTGCTTAATCCGTTCTTTAGCCACACCATTCCCACCATATCACCACATCCTCTACCCCCCCTTTACCTCTCCATGTAACCCCTCCCCACAGCGTTGCAAATCCCCTATCCCCTCCTCATTCCTAACCCACTTGTATTAACTTCCAATAACCCCCCCCCAGATATACCTGCTAGTGATTCCCCCCCCCACCTCTGCCCACTACCACCTGATGATCCGAATAAGCTACTTCTATTGTACGGAAATGTCAACCAAACCCCTTGAGATATATACAAACCTATCCAACCAAGCCGCGTAACCCCATCTTACAAAAGTGTGCTCTACCTCCCACGCCCCTCCTCCAACTGCATCCCCCAACTGAATATCCCTCAAAAAGATCTCGCAAGGCCGGGCCGGGCACGTGCCCCGCCCCTTTTGGTTCCACGTCAGCCCTCCTAATACGCAGTTCCAGTCCCCACCAACGATGGCCACCGCAGGTAAACCACGTAAGAAGAAAACTAGTTTTTTCACATACAAAATCCCTTTTTACCCTCACATCATTTTTTGCTGGTGCATACACACTTACAAAGGATACCCTCTGCCCCATCCACCACCCATCCATGTGCAATACTCTTCCCCCCCCCCACCCTCACTTCTTAGCAACACAAACGGGCTCGCCTTTCCCCGATCAATATACCCACACCACCTTTCAGACGTAAAAGATGGCAGAGTCATGACCCAAAACCCTTCCACCTCGAGCACTCTTCCCTCCTTGAAATTGTATTCTTGCAGGGAAAACTAACATCCACCCTATATTTATACAGAAAACATTTGAAACCATTCCCCCCTTCACACTATTACACAGTCCATTTACATTCACATCATACACCTAAGGCCTCTTTATAGTTTCCAACCCTTCCTCCTCGCTTCATTCATCCCAGGCCTCCTGCCCCAGAGCCACACAAGGCTTCACACCATCAACCCCCCCCCCCCTTTTTTGCGATGCCTCTTA
>NW_026506389.1:0-31589 GCF_026875155.1 Cherax quadricarinatus
TTAGGGGGAATTAAATATTTTAAAAATTTGGGAAATTAGAGGGGTTTAGTTTTGGGGGGGTTTTTTTAAAATTTTTAAAAAAAATTTTATATAAAATTTTGGGGGATATTTTTTTTATATTAAATTTTTTAAAAAAAAATTTAATTTTAATTTTTATAAATGGGGGTTTAAAGGGGGTTTTATATAAAAATTTTAAAAAATTTTTTGGGGGGTAGTTTTTTTAAAAATTGGGGGATAAAATTTTTTTAAAATGTTATATAATTTTTATTAAATTTATTTAAATTTTGTTTTAAAATTTTTTTTTTTAATTTTGGGGGGGTATAAATTTTTTTGGGGGGAAATTTTGGGGGTTTTAAATTTATTAATTTTTTTAAAATTTTTTTGTTTTAAAAGGATTTTTATTTTTAAAAAATTTTTTTTTTAATTTGGAGTTGAAAAGGGGGGTATTTAATTTTATTTAATTTTTTTAAAAATTATAAGGGATAATTTTTTAAAGGGGGGGAAAGGGGGGGGGGGGGGGGTATTTATTGGGAATTTTTGGGGTTAAATTTGGAGTTAAGGTTGGGGGGATTAATTTTGGGTTTTAGGGGGGGTTTGGTTTTGGGTTTGGGGGGAATTAAATGTTGGGGTATAAATGTGGTGGGTTTAAAATTTAGTATGAGGGGGGTGGAAATGAAAGGGGTGTGGTGGAGGATGGAATAGTTTTTTGGGGGGGGGGGGGGGGGGAGGGGGGGGGGGGGGAGGGGGGGAGGGGGGGGGAGGGAGGGGGGTATAATTTTAAATTTTGGGGGGGGGGAGGGAAATGGGGAGAGGGAAAAGGGGGGAGTTTGGGGAGGTAGTGGTGGAGTTGGAGGTAGGGGGTGGAAATATGGGGCCGGGTTGTGGTGGGAATTTAGAGAGTAGTGGGGGAGTATGAGAGAGTTAGTGGGGGTGAAAGGGGAAAGATTGTGGTGGGTAGTTGAGAATGGGGGGGGGTGGTGAAAATATGAGAGAGTGTGGTGGAGTATGGAGAGGAAATGGTGGAGTTTTGAGAGAGTAGTGGTGGAGTTTGAGGGAGGAGTGGGGGGTATGGGGAGAGGGGGGGTGGCGGAGTATGAGAGAGTAGTGGGTTTGTATGAGAGAGAAGTGGTTTGGGGTATGAGAGAAATAGTGGTGGAAAATATAAAAAAAGGGTTTTGGGGGGAGTTTTTGGGGAGAGGAAATAAAAAGGTATGTGAAAAGGGAGTGGTGGGTTTTGAGAGAAAAGGGGTTTTGGGGGTTTGGGGGTTAAAAGGGGTTGTGGTGGAGTAAAGATGAGAGTAAAGGGGGGGTATGAGAAAAGTAGTGGGGGAGGGTTTAGGAGTAGTGGTGGATTTTGGAGAGGGTGGTGGAGTATGAGAGAGTAGTGGGTGGGTGTATGAGAGGGAGTGGTGAGCTAGAGGAGGAGTGGTGGAAAAATGAGAGGAGTTGGGTGCAAATATGAGAGGGGGGGGAGGGTGCAGATGAGAGAGGGGTGGTGCAGTGTGGGAGGAGGGGGTGGGAGTATTTTGGGGAGGAAAATTTGGGGGGGTATGAGAGGGAGGGGGTGGGTTTTTGGGAGGAAAGTGGTGAAGTATGAAGCAAATGGTTTGGTGCGTATGAAAAGGGAGTGGTTTCAGTTGAGGAAAGGGGTGGAAATATGAGAGGGGAGTGCGGAGTATGAGAGAGGAGTGGTGAAATATGAGAGAGGGGGTGGGGGAGTATGAGGAGGTGTGGCCCCTTAAAAGTATGAGAGGGGCGTGGGGAGTTTTTGGAGAGGAAAGTGGGGAGTATGAAAAAAGGAGTGGTGGAGTATGAGAGGGGTGGTTGCAGTAAGAAAAGGGGGGTGAGGGAAATATGAAGCAGGGTTGTGGTGGAGTATGAGAGAGGAGGGGGGTGGTGGGGGTTGAAGCAGGAGTGGTTTGGGTAAAGAGGAGGGGTGGTGGAGTATTTAAGCGGAAATGGTGCGTATGAGAGAGGAGTGATGGAGTATGAAAACCGGAGTGGTGCCCGATGAGGAGGGGAAATTGGTGGAGTATGGGGCAGGAGTGGGGGGAGTTTGAGGAGGGTGGTGGAGGTTTAACAGGAGGTTGGGGGTATGGGGGAGAGGGTGAAAGGAGTATGAAACGGAGTGGTGCAGTTTTTTAAAGAGGAGTGGTGGAGTATGAAGCAAAGGGGTGGTGCAGATGAGAGAGGAGTGGTGGAGTTTTGGAGAGGAAATGGGTGGGAGGATGAAAGGGGGAGTGGTGCAAATATGAGAGAGGAAAATGGTGGAGTATGAGAGAGGGTTGGGGGGAGTATTTTGGGAGGATTTTGGGCAAAAATGAGGAGGAAGTGGTGGGTATGAAAACCGGAGTGGTTTCAGTATTTAGAGAGGGTGGTGGAGTATGAGAGAGGAGTGGTGCAGTAGAAGGGGAAATTGGGTGGGTAGAAGAGGAGTGGTGGAGTATGAGAGAGGAAAAGTGGTGGTGTATGAAGCAGGGGTGGTGCCGTTGAAAAGAGGGTGATGGAGTATGAAGGGAAAAAGGGGTGGGGCAGTATGAGAGAAAGGGGTGATGGAAATTTTGAAGCAGGGTGGGGGTTGAGAGAGGGGAGGAGTGATGGAGTATGAAAACAGGAGTGGGTTTCCCGGGATGAAGAGGAAGGGTGGAGTGCTTTAAACAGGAGTGGGGAGATGAGAGAGGGGGGGTGGAGTTTGAAGAAAGGGGTGGGTTTCAGTATGGGGAGGGGGAGTGGTGGAGTATGAAGAAAGGGGTGGTTTTAGTATGAGAGTGGAGTGGTGGAGTATGAGAGAGGAGTGGGGGAGTATGAGAGAGGATGGTTTTCTGTTTGAGAGAGGAGTGGGGGGTTTTGAAGCGGGGTGGTTCAGTATGGAGAGGAAATGGTTTGGGGGATGAAAAAGGGGAGTGGTGCAGTATGAGAGAGGGTGGTGGGGGTTTTGAAGCAGGAGTGGTGCAGTATGAGAGAGGAAAGGGGGGTGGATTGCCCAAGCAAAGGGGTGGTGCAGTATGGGGGAGGAGTGGTGGGGGTATGAAGCGGAGTGGTGCCCGTATGAGAGAGGTGGGTGGATTGCTTTTGCAGGAGTGGTTTCCGTATGAGGAGGGGTGGTGGAGTATGAACAGGAAATGGTGCGTTTGGGGAGATTTGTGGTGGGTTTATGAAGCTTTGGGGGTGCAGTATGGAGAGAGGGGGGTTTGGGGCGTATGAGGGTGCAGTGCTGGGGTAAAAGGCCCGGGGGTGGTTTAAGTATGAGGGCCCGCAGTGCTGGGTAAGAGAAAAGGAGTGGTGGGAAATTTTGAAAGGGTGCAGTGCTGGGGGTAGAAAGGAAAAGTGGTGGTGTATGGGGTGCAGTTTCTGAAGTATGGGCCCCCCGGGGTGGTGGAAATTTTTGAGGGACGAGTGGTGGAGTATGGGCTGCTGTGCTGGAGTATTTTAAAACAGGAGTGATGGATTTTGAGAGGGGAGTGGTGGAGCCCTGAGGCTCAGTGCTGGGGGTAGAAGCTGCAGTGCTGGAAATTTTGAGGCCGGGTTGTGGAGTTTTGAAGGGACGCATGGGTGGAGTTAAAGGGATGAATTGTGAAATATGAGGCGGAGTGATGGGTATGAGGGAGGAGTGTTGGAGGATGAGGTTTGGGGTTGGGTTTAAATAAAGAGGGGGTGGTTTGGGGTATGGGGAGGAGTTGGGGGGATTTTGAGGGAGGATTACTGGGGGGTATTTTGGGGGGGGAGTGGTGGGGTATGAGAGAGGAGTGGTGGGTATGAGGGAGGGGTGGTGGGGTGGGGTATGAGGGGGAGGGTGGTGGGTATGATGGGGAAAGGGTTTGGGGTAGAGGTAGGGGGTGGGGGAGTTTGAGGGGGTTTAGTATGAGGCAGGAAATGGGTGCAGTATGAGGCCAAAGGGGTGAAGTTTAGGAGGAGTGGGGGTACGAGGCCCTGAGTGGTGGAGTATGAAGGGAAAGGAGTGGGGATTTGGAGGCAAGAGTGGTGGGGTATAAGGGGGAAGGAATTGTGGAAAAAGGGCAAAGGAAAATGATGGAGGGATGAGGGAGGAGTGGTTGAGTATGAGGGAGGAGTGGTTGAGTAATGAGGAAGGAGTGGTTGAGTATGAGGAGGGAGTGCTGGGGTATTAGGAAGGAGTGGTGGAGTATGAGGAGGAGTGCTGGAGTATGAGGGAGGAGTTCTTGAGTATGAGGCAGGAGTGGAGTATGAGGCAGGAGGGCGGAGTATGAGGTAGGAGGGTGGAGTATGAGGGAGGAGTGGTGGAGTATGAGGCAGGAGGGTGGAGTATGAGATAGGAGGGTGGAGTATAAGGGAGGGTTAGCCGTAGACAAGACAGGCACGGTAGACTGACGTCAGAGTTACATACAAACAGGTATACGGCCTTGGCTTTTACTACTCTGAAGTCCCAGTAAACACTGACGTCCCACCTCAGCGCGGAACCACACACCATGAGGAAGGTTCCACCTCACTGCGGAACCACACACCATGAGGAAGGTTCCACCTCACTGCAGAGGCCACACACCATGAGGAAGGTTCCACCTCACTGCAGAACCACACACCATGAGGAAGGTTCCAACCTCACTGCAGAACCACACACCATGAGGAAGGTTCCACCTCACTGCAGAAACCACACACCATGAGGAAGTTTCCACCTCACTGCGGAACCACACACCATGAGGAAGGTTCCACCTCACTGCGGAACCACACACCATGAGGAAGGTTCCACCTCACTGCGGAACCACACACCATGAGGAAGGTTCCACCTCACTGCAGAACCACACACCATGAGGAAGGTCCCACCTCACTGTAGAACCACACACCATGAGGAAGGTTCCACCTCACTCCAGAACCACACACCATGAGGAAGGTTCCACCTCACTGTAGAACCACACACCATGAGGAAGGTTCCACCTCACTGCAGAGCCACACACCATGAGGAAGGTTCCACCTCACTGTAGAACCACACACCATGAGGAAGGTTCCACCTCACTACAGAGCCACACACCATGAGGAAGGTTCCACCTCACTGCAGAGCCACACACCATGAGGAAGGTCCCACCTCACTGCAGAGCCACACACCATGAGGAAGGTTCCACCTCACTGCAGAGCCACACACCATGAGGAAAGGTCCCACCTCAACTGCAGAGCCACACACCAAATGGGGAAAGGGTTTCCCACCTACTGCAGGCCACACATCATGAGGAAGGTTCCACCTCACTGCAGAGCCCACACACCATGAGGAAGATCCCACCTCACTGCAGAGCCACACACCATGAGGAAGGTCCCACCTCACTGCAGAGCCACACACCATGAGGAAGGTCCCACCTCACTGCAGAGCTATCGTAAGGGTTCTTGAATGGAGATATCACAGGTTGAAAGTAGACACACTTGTAGGATGGTAGATATATTGTCAGACTGAGATGGGAGATGGAGCCACAGTTACCTAGCCTGTTTACGCCTAGACGGTCTGCCGCTGAGTGAGGGCGGGACAAAGGGATCACTGCCCATGTGTATGCCCATGACGTCACTCCAAGCCAAAGGCCTACGAGGGATCTCGTGTCTAAAGCACATGGAGGATACAAATTTATGCTATGCTATATAATACAGGGAATACGGGGGATCAGCAACTATGCTGACAGCTCGGTCATTTTCGTTATGTCGTCCGACATACTACTATCTATAGGCTGAACAGAGGCGGATCTGGGCTGATTCTATACAATAACAAATTCATATATATCTTAGAAACAATGGTGGTACATAAGGGGACATTACATAGAGGGTGTTAACAAATGCATTTACAAAACTATAAAAAACAATTATTATAAAATATGGATGGAATTGATCGATCGATCTGTATTCATGCCTCTACGGATTTGGGGAAAGAATAAATATATAAAAAAGAAGTGTTTAACAGAAAGGCGATTCGGTTGCACACAAATCTAGACTGTTAATTCTCAGAATACGGAGGGAACGTGAACACGAAAATTCTGACAAATGATCAGCTAATAAAAAACACACAGTTGACACTTTCATTCATCTGGGACATCTAATTATACAGACTATGTACATTTAAACCCAATTCTGCGAGGGTAGGTTTACAAAAGCAGAATGGTTATCATCTCTGGGAGGATCGAATTCCTCTGCAATGGCCAACACATGCCTTGACTGAGAGAGATTTGAAGGAATATCTACAAAAGATACTTGCGGGTTTCTCATTACTTGTCGAGTACGCAAGGAGTAACGACATTCAGGTTGAGTATCTGACTGAGTATCTGAGATAGAGAGTACAGGATCAGGAGGATTGTCAGAATCTGTCCATTAGTCTGGGTAGCAAATATCCTCAACATCGCATACTAATTTCATATGATCTAAATGCGATTTTTTTGTATTTGCCAGTACAAAATTTCCCTCTAACCTTATACTTATTTCAGTGATATGTTCAACTACTCGATAAGGTCCGACAAACTTTTGATCAAGCTTTGGCATTGCAGATGTTTTGTTAAAGTTAATAGCTAACTCTCGAACCTACTTTGATTTTAGATGGCTTTGATCGAGTGTTTGCGACTCTTGAAAATTTTCTGCTGTTGATTTATGAAGTGTTTCAGGATTCTTCTAAAAACACTTTGAGCTAAGCTGGTACGAGTTGCTACAAAATCATCAGGGTTGTAATTAGGTTTCGGAGTAGAATAAACCCAACTCATAGGGTAAACGCTTTGTCTACACCATACAAGGGATAATGTGGAGTTATCACCTATGGAAGCATTGTAAGCAGAATTTATGGCACAATGGACATCTGGTATAACTTCACCCCAAGTTTCACTATTGGGGTTGATAGTGGCTCTCAGAACATCAAGTACTTTCTTATTTGTTCTTTCGGCAAACCCCATTGCTGGCAGGATGATGAGGAACAAGGTGGGATTTAGAGATCTTGTATAAAGTACACAAATTTTAAAGAATCTCATTACAGAATTCACCTCCATTATCTGTTACTAAGGACTTTGGGGTGGTATCCCTTTGCAGATAATGCGTTCTTTAAACGCTCTAGCTACTGTCTCTGCAGTCTTTATCTGCAATAGGAACTAGCTCACAATATCTGGTGAAAGGGTTTCTACCATAACACACAGATGTTTGTTGCCTTGGAGGGAACATTTAAAATTAGTTAACAAATCAAGGGCAACTCTTTCCCACGGTTCGCTAGTGGTTGGGTACACTTGGATTGGGTTAGGACCATTGACATTTCCTTTATGCTGCATACAGACACTACATTTCTTAACATACTGGGAAATGTCAGTTGCCATCGTGGCCAAAAGTATTTCATTCTGGCTTGTTTCACAGAACGACCATACCAGGGTGTGCAACACCTGGTGCATCATGAACTAGCTGTAGAGCTACGTTCACTAGTGACTGGGGAAATTACTAACTGGTAAACTCTTCTGCTTGGAGTCCCCAACTCGGCTGTTCGTTTACATTTAATTTCCCTGACTCATTACAAAGTCACTAATGGGTGCTGGTGGCTTTACAGCAGAATGAGATCTTCCTGGAGAAGGAATCGAATCACCACCAGACCACATGGGATCTATTCTTTGTGCAGTTTTGACATCCTCGACAGTAAATGGGGGAAATCTGCAGTAACTACACAAACGTGTCGCGATAAAGCATCTGCGACTACATTTGACTTGCCAGGTAAATGTTCAAAAGTGGGATTGAACTCTTGGATAGTCAAGGACCATTGGTAACCTTCCAGTAGGCTGTTTTTTTCTGGAATAAAGGTATCAGTGGCGCAGGGAATCTGTCAAGACATGAACAGGGGTACTGGTAAATGTTTGTCTGGGAAGTGCTTAAAGACCACACTATTGCTAAAGTTTTCTTGCTCCGTTACTGTATAATTACGTTCAGCCTTCGTAAGGACTCGGTTTGCAAATGCAACTGCGTTTGTACTTGTTTATCAGTCTTCTGAGTTTGTACGGCACCTATCCCAATGGAACTAGCTCAGTTGTCAGATAGAAGGGCTTAGAAAAATCTGGGAATTTCAAAATGGGAGCAGATGTTAGCTTTTCTTTTAGAGTTTGGAATGCTGTTTCTTGACGGAAGGTCCAACTAAAAGGAGCATCTTTCTTAAGCAACTCAGTTAGAGGAGCAGCTATGGAAGAAAAATTAGCAATGAAAGATCTATAAAAACCTGCTAAGCCCACAAAGGATCTTACGGCATCAGCGGTTTTGGGAGTTGGAAAATTTAGTACTGCTGTTACTTTACTTTGGTCAGTCGTAACCCCTCTAGGAGTGACTACGGGGCCCAAAAAAACTTAATTTCTGATCTGAAAAATTGGCATTTAGACAGTTTGATCTTTAAATTTGCTTCTTCAAGCTTTCCAAGTACTGTATCAAGTCTTTTCAGATGTGTGTCCACGTCTTCGGACATGACGATTACGTCGTCTAAGTACACCATAAGTGCTTTACCTATCAGACCTCTAAAGATATTGGTCATGAGTCTAGAGAACGTGATAGGAGACGATCGTAATCCAAACGCCATACGAGGAAATGTAAGACCTGTGGGAGTGGAGAAAGCTGTTAACTCTTGGCTGTCCTCGTGAAGAGGGACTTGCCAAAACCCTTGTAAAAATTTCTAGGGTCGAGAAGACTTTGTTATCTCCGATATTGCGTAAAAGGTCACTAGTACGGAAGTGGGAAAAACGATCTGGAAGGGTTTTTTCGCTTTTTAACTTCCAAAGTCAATCACCGGGCCCCCAAGTGCCATCCTTCTTGGGCACTGGGATCAAGGGCGATTCCAGGGTGAATTGCTATGTGAAAATAACTCCATCATTGAGCATTTGATTGTCATTTCCCTCTGCGACAGCAACTTGTAAATGAGGCATTCTGTACGCAGGTATGTAAATAGGTCTAGAAACCAGGTTCAAGTGGAATACGATGGGACAATAAGTTCGTTATACCATCTTCTCCCTGGTAAGGCAATAGCTTTACGACGTTTTTCAACAGAGTAAAACAAACGCTTGACTTCGTCTGGGAAGTCAGTAGGAGCTAAGTCTTTTCCTCAATGGTGAAACAGATTGACCCGGAGAAGTGGATGAGGTCCCCCCCGGGTTTTAGAAATAGCACCGACCCACTGGTCAGGTGACACGTATCCTGTACTTGAACAGGGTAAGGATAGTGAACTAGGTCAACGAGGTTGGTATTTTGCTCTGAGACGAACACTGTGGCCCCCAAAGTGTTAGCAAGGAGTAAATGGATCTTACTGTCTCTTACAATGTGTAAGGAAGGTTCAACAAATAAACCTTTGACCTTGCAGGAATCACTGTCAACTAGGACGGTATCACCATCTGGAAACATTAGGAACAACAACAGACACCTAGTGAGAGCACTAGCCGCAAACAGAGACGTCTTTCTGCAAACGGCATGTGACACAAAAAGAGAGATGGCATTACTTTCAAGAAATCGTTTTCTGAAAAGGCATCCCCTGTGGAGAAAAACTACTACTCGAACTAGCAGTCATTGCAGGGATAGGCTGTGCACTCAAGGCAGTCTGAGTGTCCTCGGACACTTGAGGCAAGGGAAACACTATCCTGCAAGTTGAAGGTATAGGTGGAAACCCACTAATGGGAGTGACAGAATTACCAGTGCCTACCGCTTGGGTACGCTTCTGGAAATTGCATTGGCTTGTAAGGATTAATGCGTACATCATACTCTGCAGCAGTATGACAGATTTCTGATCCAAGCTGGTAACCCCAGAATGGAACCCATTAAGTCTATCTATTTGGGCATGCCATCGGTACGGGTCGAGCACAATGCGTAAGTCTCGCATGGAAGCAAATCCCAGAAGAAAGGGCACCAGGGAAAGCAATCTGGTCGACAACAAGAAAAACAGCATATGTCTCTGCCCTTTATAGTAAAGGTGAGTGAAGTCTGACCTCGGACTGCAGAAGAGAACCAGTACTCCACCAAGGAAGGTTACAGTAGTTGGTTCAACGAGGAGGATACGTCGTAACCGCTTCTCTTTAAACAAGCTAGACCTAATGATATTAACTTGCGCACCAGAGTCCCTGAACACATAAACGGGCGCATTATGGACAGAAGCTTGTACTAATGGACCAATCGTTGCATTAGAACTATATGCAAACAGGAAGTTGAGTTATCATCGGATAAAGCTCTTCTACTTCATCCCCAAATTCCTCTACGTCAGAGACGTGTGTGAAGCCACATCATCACAGGATTGTCATTCTCGAGATGCTTAAGGCTTCAAAGGAATTGTGAACGGGGATGGCGTAAATCATTATCACTTACCGTCACCATTGGGCGGTTTGACTGGGGCGCTTAATTCCCCCGAATTGGAAAAAATGAGCCTGGTTCTGATTAGACTGTGAACCACGACGTCTGTTTCCTCTCCTGGCTCTGCGGTTTGGGAACGGCCATGGAAAGATCTAGAGTACCGCATATTGTAGAGCGCATTGCACTCAGATGTATCATGTCCATGAATTCTATGATGAGTACAGTAGGGAAGATCTGACTGGTACTCAAACATCAGTACGACGCTTCTTAGGGTAACTGGCATAACAATTACTAGCGATATGGCACGGAAAACCCCAATTGTAGCAAATTATTTGGGCTGTGGTTACTGTACGTACTATGGGTGTTACGGGAATGATAGCTCTTAACACCCTTTCTTTGGATGATGAGCGTGAGTGGGTTGCGGTTGGGAGGTTTGGTAGTAGCACAAAATAAAGGAGGTACAGGATTGGACAAGGTGTTTGGCATAGAACCTCGATAAGGGAAGGATCCCTCGGGAACAAAATTTCGTACATGGGGTTAGAGCTTTAAGCGGTCCCATATTAGCTCTAGCGGACTTGAATTGTACACATACTTAGATGTCGGTGGCATTAGTTGTTTAACGACTCCAAAGGCAGCTAATCTGGCAAAAACCCCTCAAGGGCTGGTTTATCACTATCGTTAAGATATCTTGAATTTCGGCCCGCTTTTTAAAAAATGAGGAATTAGGTTATTGAGACGAAGAGCAAACTCCTCTAATGACTCTTTGGTCTCGGGGCTGTGCAAAACTAATTCTTTGAGAACAACGAACGGATCGGTTTCTCGCACTGTTCCCAAAATAATTGCGAATTAATGTTCATAATCTTGCCACCTGGTCAGATCTTGGAAGTCCTTCATACGAATTAATTTAATACATTTGAGGCAGCCCGAAGAACGGGCTAGACTCTCCTTTCCGATACTTATTAAAAAAACTCTCAGAAGGGGGACCCTCAACTGAAGCGTCAGCTCTGGCTCTAACTGCAGTAAACCAACCTTCAAGGTTGTCTGGGTCACCATTGAATAATGGCATAGCATCTACGGATCACGAGTGAAGTTACGCAGGCCAGAAGTCTGAGTATGGGCTATCGTTTGATTACGGAGTTACTCGAATTTTGGGCTGACACATTAATGGTTGTACTAGCAGCAAGTGCTGAGGCCCTCGCTAGAGAAAACTTGAGACATGTTTGCCAAATGTAAAAACTAGAATTTAGAGAACAAAGAAAATGATAATGAGGAACACACAACACAGTGAAAATTAAATGGAAGAAAATGCTTAATATTTTGCATAAGTAATTAAAAAATTGACAAGTTACACAGTAAGCAAAGAACTCACACCCAAAAAAAAAAAAATATGCAACTTAACAAACACTGAAAATCAAGAGAACTTGGGACTTTGCTCAAAACTATTTTGCCCAATTTTTTTCTTTAAATTGAAAAAAATGGCAAAAGTGAGTTATCTTTATTTCAATGCAACAGGAAATACACAATAAAATGATAAAATGGACTCAATTTAAACTTGTTTCAAAAATTGAAACAAACACCCCAATTCACTGAAATAAAAAAATTTAAAAAGGGCAGACAGAATAAAATACTATGCACAGAACAAGCATAAGAAAACTGCACTGTAAGAAACTGTATTTTCACAACCCCTGCATAAAATTTTCTGCAAGAAAAACTTTAATAGCAACACAATATTTGCACAAGAATTATTGCAAAATGAGTCTGTGTGCAATAATTAAAATTATAACACAAAGAAAAGAAATATTCAAGGAATGAACACTTTAACTCTTAACTGCACTTAAACAATACTTAACAAGCAAAAGAACAATTTACTTTAAAAGGGAACTTAAAAAATTTTCAACTAAGAGTGAATTTGTTCAATAAAATATGAAAAAAAAAAAAAAGGTGCTAAAAAAACACAACAAAAGGAACACAACACTTACAGTGATGCAGAACACAACACATTTAACATAAACTCAGTACTAGAATTTTCTTGCAATGAAAACTTGATGTTTTAAAAAATTTTGTAAACAGATTTCTTGCTGGAGCTTTAAAAAATGGCACTATTGTCTGTGGAAATTTAAAACAAATTAAACACTGGCGAATGGAAAAATTTGAACACAAGAATGTTCAACACACAGGGAACAAACAAAATACACAATTGCTAGGAAGAAAAAAAATAACAGACAACACTGAGTTGTGATGCAGAATATGAGGTGAAAAATTTACTGAGTTAATTCACTGGAATTCTGAAGTTTAAACACAAGTTTATACTGCTCATATGTTGCCACACAACAAAGGAAACACTAAGTACTTACTTCAAGTGTGTATAAAAAGAAAAACAACACAACAGATTAAAATAATGCACGAAATTAACACTGAATTAAGGAGATTAAAAGAAATTTATGCAATCAGTACATTGATAAACACTGAGTCTGATCAAGAGTCACTGAATGTCACTAAGAGAAAAATTCACTGGGAACACAAAAGAAATGTCTCAACACTCGCAATGTCTCTAAAAAAAAAAATATTATAGCTGTAACACTTGAAAAAAAAGAGATTGATGGATTGTTTATATCGTCTTGCTGCTGTCCTCTGCACAGTGATCGTAGAATTGCGCTTAAATGGCGAGAGACAACACACAGGAGGCTTTTAAAGATTTGGCGCGCCACACTCTAGCTCTTGACCCCCTATGTGGGTCCTTTAAAATATGATGCTACAACCCTTAGCAGAGCACCCCAAAAAACTGATGAGGAAGGGGAGTTGTAATGGCCGACTGTATTTTGGGTTTGTGGGTAAAGGCTGAGCGAGGCGTTTTGAGGGGCCGGCAATGGTGCGACACACGTGATCGTGAGTGGCTGGGCTTATGGTGAACGTCGTAAGCCTCACTGAGAAAACCCACACGCCGCGAAGATAATTCTAAGCCCGGGTGGCTTAGGAGAAACCCACGAAATACTACAACACCACAAGGATGACAAGGAGCACTCAGAATCTTGGAACTTGAATCACAAGCGATGAAGACTAGTCACGTGGCTTTTCCTGAGTACTGGGGTAAGACACCTGGGTTAGTTGCTAGCTGGCTTATCTTAACCCTTCACACAGAATAGCTTGAACTTCCACGATGAGCCCCAGCAGGGGTGGAAGCTGGCTTGGCAGGCAAAATAATTGGATGGAGTAGGCTAGGCGGATGGACTCGGGTGTTCTGACTCCCCCCCACAGACTGGAAGCTGGCTTATTTGCAAACTCGGGTAACCCCTCGGGAGTAATGCAAAAAAGCAGGAAACACTAATACAAAGAGACTGACCAGTGAATAATGTAGAAGCTGGTAGAGTAGCTGGCTTGAGGTGCTGGATGGGGTGAACCTCGGTAGGCCTACTGGTAACACGAAATGGCCGTCTTGCTGGTCGAAAAACTTTATCTCCAGAAATCGCTGTAATCGTCAGAATTTTCAGGCCCTCCCCAGTCACCATTTATCGTAAGGGTTCTTGAATGGAGATATCACAGGTTGAAAGTAGCACACTTGTAGGATGGTTGATATTTGTCCCGCTGAGATGGGGGATGGAGCCACAGTTACCTAGCCTGTTTACGCCTAGACGGTCTGCCGCGAGAGAGGGCGGGACAAAGGGATCACTGCCCATGTGTATGCCCATGACGTCACTCCAAACCAAAGGCCTACGAGGTGATCTCGTGTCTAAAGCACATGGAGGATACTAATAGCTATGCTATATAATACAGGGAATACAGGGATCAGCAACTATGCTGACAGAGCCCCACACCATGGGAAGGTCCCACCTCACTGCGAAGCCACACATCATGAGGAAGGTTCCCCCTCACTGCGAGCCCACACACCATGAGGAAGATCCCACCTCACTGCAGAGCCACACACCATGAGGAAGGTCCCACCTCACTTTCAGAGCCACACAACCATGAGGAAGGTTCCACCTCACTGAAAAGCCACACACCATGGGAAGGTTCCACCTCACTGAAGAGCCACACACATGAGGAAGGTTCACTCACTGTAGAAGCCACACACCATGAGGAAGGTTCCACCTCACTGTAGAGCCACACACCATGAGGAAGGTTCCCCCTCACTGCAGGGGCCACACACCATGAGGAAGGTCCCACCTCACTGCAGAGCCACACACCATGAGGAAGGTTCACCTCACTGCGAGCCCCACACCATGAGGAAGGTTCACCTCAAACTGCAGAAGCCACACAACCATGAGGGAAGGTTCCACCTCACTGCTGAGCACATAACCATGAGGAGGTTCCTCCTCACTGCAGAGCCACACACCATGAGGAAAGGTTCCACATCACTGAAGAACCACACACCATGTGGAAGGTTTCCCACCTCACTGCAGAGCCACACACCATGAGGAGAGGTTTCCACCCTCACTGCAGTGCCACACACCATGAGGAAGAGTTCCACATCACTGCAGAACCACCACCATGAGGAAGGTTCCACCTCATGCAAACACACACCATGAGGAAGGTTCCAGATTCACCTCACTGCAGAACCAAACCATGAGAAGGTTCCAACCTCACTGGAAAACCACACACCATGAGGAAGGTTCCACCTCACTGCAGTGCCACACAACCATGAGTAGGTTTCCACCTCACTTGCAGAGCCACACACCCATGGTGGAAGAGTTCACCTCACTGCAGAGCCTCACACCATGAGGAAGGTTCCCCCTCACTCTAGAGCCACACCCCATGAGGAAGGTCCCACCTCACTGTAGAACCACACACCATGAGGGGAAGGTTCCCCTCACTGCAGAGCCACACCCATGAGGAAGGTTCCACACCTCACTGCCCAGGAGCCACACACCATGAGGAAGGTTCAACCTCACTGCAGAGCCACCACCTTGAGGAAGGTTCCACCTCACTGCAGAGCCACAAACACATGAGGAAGGGTTCCACCTCACTGCAGAGCCACACACCATGAGGGAAGGTCCAACTCCATGCCAGAGCCACCACACCATGAGGAAGGTTCCACCTCAATGCAGAGCCACAACACCATGAGGAAGGTTCCACCTCACTGCAGAGCACACACCATGAGGAAGGTTTCACCTTCACTGCTGAGGCCACACACCATGAGAAGGTCCCACCTCACTGTAGAACCACACACCATGAGGAAGGTTCCACCTCAGTGCTGAGCCACACACATTGAGGATGGATCCACCTCACTGCGAAACCACACACCATGAGGAAGGTTCCACCTCACTGCAGAGCCACACACCATGGAGGAGGTTCACCTCACTGCAGAGCCACACACATGAGGAGGTTCCACATCACTGCAGAGCCACACACCGCATACAACACTCAGGGTGTATACCAAGTGTAAACTTATTCTACAACACCCTCATGCACCTTCCTTGATTACTGTCGGCGATAGTTAGTCTTTATTAGACGACAAAAGGTCGTTGCCTGCACACCACAAACACCGAGGCAACGACCAAAAAACATGAGCAGGAGTCACACAGTGTGTTGCCTGCACACCACAACACCGAGAACACCACAACATGAAGCAGGAGTCACCCAGGTGTTGCCTGCACACCACAAACACCGATGGAACAACCACTCCATGAGCAGGAGTCACCACCAGGTGTTGCTGCACACCACAACACCGAGGAAACAACCACAACATGAGCAGGAGTCCCACAGGTGTTGCCTGCACACCACAACACCGAGGAACAACCCACAACATGAGCAGGAGTCACACAGGTGTTGCCCTGCACACCACAACACACTATTTTTGAGCAACAAGCCAAGACCACAATGTTGTCTGAATAAACTACAGTAACCACCTGACATTAACATTATGCACTACGCACTACGTGACCAATATACACCATGATATTCTCAGTTTTTTTTTTTTAACCTTTTTTTTATTTTACTTATACTTATATCATGGTACCACCAACAACTATAACTACTTATATAACATGCTATACCCATAGTTATACTTTGTTTTACTCAAATACCAATGTTACAATAGTTACACCTTAAAACAATATGTCCACACCCTCATGTGTTATGTTCCACACCCTAATGTGTTATGTCCACCCACCTCATGTGTTATGTCCACACCCCTCATGTGTTATGGCCACACCCTCATGTGTTATTCCACACCTCATGTGTTTGTCCACACCCTCAAGTGTTATGTCCACACCCTAGTGTTATGTCCACACCCTCACGTGTTTTGTCCACACCCTTCATTCTGTTATGTCCACACCCTCATGTGTTAAGTCCACACCCTCACGTGTTATGTCTACACCTTCACGTGTTATTGGCCTCACCCTCACGTGTTATGTCCAACACCCTCAAGTTTTATGTCTACACCCCTCACGTGTTATGGTCTACACCCTCACGTGTTATGGCCACACCTCACGTGTTATGTCTACACCTCACGTGTTATGTCCACAACCCTACGTGTTATGTCTACCCTCACCGGGGTGTTATGTCTACAGCATCACGTGTTATGTACAACCCTCTACGTGTTATGTCTACACCCTCACGTGTTATTTCTACACCATCACGTGTTTGTCTACACCCTCACGTGTTATGTCTACCCACTCATTGTGTTATGTCCACACCTCACGTGTTTTGTCTACACCCTCACGTGATTATGTCTACACCATCACGTGTTATGTCTACCACCCCTCACGTGTTATGTCTACACCCTCAGTTTTATGTCTACACCCTCACGTGTTATGTCCAACACACTCACGTGTTTTGTCTACACCCTCACGTGTTATTTTCACACCCTCACGTGTTATGGCCACCACCCTCACGTGTTATGTCTACACCCTCACGTGTTATGTCTACTCCCTCACGTGTTTGTTATACACCCTCACGTGTTATGTCTACACCCTCACGTGTTATGTCTACACCCTCACGTGTTATGTCCACACCCTAACGTGTTATGTCTTCACCCTCACGTGTTATGTCAACACCCTCAAGTGTTATGTCTACTCCCTCACGTGTTAGTCCACACCCTCACGTGTTATGTCTACACCCTTCGTGTTATGGTCTACACCCTCACGTGTTATGTCTACACCCTCACGTGTTATGTCTACACCCTCACGTGTTATGTCCACACCCTCACGTGTTATGTCTACACCCTCCACGTGTTATGTCTACACCTCACGTGGTTATGTCACACCCTCACGTGTTATGTCTACACCCTCAGTGTTGTGCTCCACACCCTCACTTTGTTATGTCTACACCCTCACGTGTTATGTCCCACACCCTCCGTGTTATGTCTACACCCTCACGTGTTATGTCCACAACCTCACGTGTTGTCTAACACCCTCACGTGTTATGTCCACACCCTCACGTGTTATGTCTTTACACCCTCAACGTGTTATGTATACACCACAGTGTTATGTCTAACCCTCAATGTGTTATGTCTACACCCTCACGTGTTATGTCTTACACCTCACGTGTTATATCTATACCCTCACGTGGTTATGGTCTCCACCAACCTCAACGTGTTATGTCTACACCCTCACGTGTTATGGTTTACACCCTCACGTGTTATGTCCACACCCTCACGTGTTTTATTTTTTTTCCTACCTCACGTGTTATGGTCTACACACTCACGTGTTATGTCCCACACCTCACGGATATGTCTACACCCTCACGTGTTTTGTCCACACCCTCACGTGTTATGTCTACACCCTCATCGTGTTATTTTACACCCTCAGTTTTTTGGCCACACCCAACGTGTTATGTCTACACCCTCAGTGTTATTTTCACACCCTCACCGTGTTGTATGGCCACACCTCACGTGTTATGTCTACAACCTAAGTGTTATGTCCACAACCTCACGTGTTATGTCTACACCCTCACGTGTTATTTTCACACCCCTCACGTGTTATCGGCCACACCTCACGTGTTATGTCTACACCCTCAAGTGTTATTTTCACACCCTCAGTGTTATGGCCACACCCTCACGTGTTATTTTCATACCCTCACGTGTCCTATGGCCACACCTCACGTGTTATGGCACACCATTTAACAAAATGTTGGCCACACTTAAGTTTTGTTTGGTGATACCTAGAGAGTGAGGCAGCAGTGAGGCAAGCAGTGAGGGAGCAGTGGGGCAGTAGTGAGGCAGCAGTGGGGCAGCAGTGGGGCACAGTGAGGCAGCGTGGGGCAGCAGATGGGGCAGTAGTGAGGCGCAGTGGGGGCAGCAGTGGGGCAGCAGTGGAGGGGCGGCAGCAGTGGCGGCAGCAGTGAGGTACGAGTGGGATAGCAGTGAGGCAGCAGTGAGCAGCAGTGGGGAAGCAGTGAGGCGCCAGTGAGCAGCAGTGAGGCAGCAAGTGAGCCAGCAGTAGAGGCAGCAGTAAAGGCAGCCAGAAGGCAGCAGTGAGACAGCAGTAAGGCCAGCGTGAGCCCGCAGTGAGCCAGCTGGGGGCAGCCCAGTGGGCCAGCAGTGAGGCCAGCGTTAGGCACAGGGGGCAGCAGTGAGGCAGCAGTGAGGCAGCAGTGGGCAGCAGTGGGGCAGCAGTAAAGGCAGCAGTAAGGCAGCAGTAGGCCAGCAGTAAGGCAGCAGTGAGCCAGCAGGTGAGGCAGCAGTGAGCAGCAGTGAGCCAGCTGTGAGGCAGAGTGGGGCAAGCAGTGAGGCAGCAGGTGGGGCAGCAGTGAGGCAGCAGTGTGGCAGGCAGTGGGGCAGCAGTGAGGCGCTGTGGGGCAGCAGTGGGCAGCAGTGAGTGAGGCATCGTGAGCAGAAGTAGGGCGGGGGGAGCAGCAGTGAGCAGCAGTGAGGCTGCAGTGAGGCAGCAGTGAGGCAGCTGTAAGGCAGCAGTGAGGCGCAATGGAGGCAGCAGTGAGGTAGACGTGAGGCAGTAGTGGGCAGCAGTGAGGCAGCAGTGAGGCAGCAGAGAGCAGCAGTGGGGCAGCAGTTGAGCAGACAGTAGAGCAGCTGTTAGAGCAGCAGTGAGGCAGCAGTTGAGGCAGCAGTTGAGCAGCAGTGAGGCAGCAGTGGGGCAGCAGTGAGGCAGCAGTGAGGCCTGAAGCAGTGGGGCAGAGTGGGGCAGCAGTGAGGCAGTAGTGGGGCCAGCAGTGAGGATACAGCAGTGAGGCAGCAGTGACGCAGCAGTGATGGCAGCAGTACGGCAGCAGCAAGGCAAGGCAGAGAGCCAGCAGTGAGGCGCAGTGAGCCAGCAGTGAGGCAGCAGTGGGGCAGCAGTGGGGCAGCAGTGGGGCCAGCAGTGAGGCAGCAGTGGGGAGGGGGGGGGGCAGCAGTGTGCAGCAGTGAGGCAAGGCAGTGAGGCAGCTGTGGGGCAGCAGTGGGGCAGCAGTACAGGCAGCAGCAGGACGCAGTTAATCAGCAGTTGTGGCAGCAATGGAGGCAGCAGTTGTGGCGCAGTAGTAAGGCAAGCAGTGAAGGCAGCAGTAAAGGCAGCAGTAGTGCAGCAATGGGGCAGAGTGGGTTAGCAGTGAGGCAGTAGTGGGAAGCAGCAGGAGGCAGCCAGTTTGGAAGGCAGCAAGTGGGGCAGCAGTGAGCACAGTAAGGCAGCAGTAGAGCAGCAGTAGCAGCAGCAGTGACGGCAGCAGTGAGGCAGCATGAGGCAGCAGTGGGGCGGCAGCAGTGAGGCAGCTGTGAGGCAGCAAGTGAGCAGCAGTGAGGCAGCAGTGAGGCAGCAGTGGGGCAGCAGTGAGGCAGTAGTGGGGAAGTGTGGGGCAAGCAGTGAGGCAGCAGTTGAGCAGCAGTGAGGCAGTAAGTGGGGCAGCGTGAGGCAGCAGTGAGCAGCAGTGGGGCAGCAGTGAGGCAGTAGTGGGGCAAGCTGTGAGTGCAGCAGTGAGGCGCAGTGCAGGCAGCAGTTGAGGCAGCAGGTGGGCAGCAGTGAGGCAGCAGTGAGCCAGCAGTGAGGCAGCAGTGAGGCGAGCAGTGATGCAAGAAGTGGAGGCAGTAGTGGGGCACCAGTGAGGCAGCAGTGAGGGCAGCAGTGATGGCAGCAGTGAGGCAGCATGAGCCAGCAGTGAGGCAGCAGTGAGGCAGCAGTTGAGGCAGCAGTGAGGCAGCAGTGAGGCTGCAGTGGAGGCAGCAGTGGGCAGCAGTGAGGCCAGTAGTGGGCAGCAGTGAGCAGCAGTGACGGCAGCAGTGAGGCAGCAGTGGGGCGCAGTGAGGCAGCAGTGAGCAGCAGTGAGGCAGCAGTTGAAGGCTGCAGTGAGGTAGCAGTGAGGCAGCAGTGTGCAGCAGTGAGGCAGCAGTGACGGCAGCAGTGGCGGCAGCAGGTGAGGCAGCAGTGGGGCAGCAGTGGGGCAGCAGTGGGGGCAGCAGTGAGCAAGCAGTGACGGCAGCAGTGGGGCAGCAGTGAGGCAGCAGTGAGGCAGCAGTGAGGCAGACAGTGAGGCAGCAGTGGGGCAGTAGTGTGAGGCAGCAGTGGGGCAGCAGTGAGCGTAGGAGGCAGCAGTGAGGCAGCAGTGAGGCAGCAGATGAGGCAGCAGTGGGGGCAGCGTGAGCCAGCAGTGAGGCGCAGTGTGGCAGCAGTGAGGACAGCAGTAAGGCAGCGTGAGGCCAGCAGTGAGGCAGCTGTGGTGGCAGCAGGAGGCAGCAGTGAGGCAGCAGAGAGGCAGCAGTGGGGCAGCAGTCGGGGCAGCAGTGGGCACGCCTCATACGCTCCGGTGGTTATGGTTAGAGTCAAGTAAGTCTTGTATTATCATTATTCTCTAATATTCCTACCCAGAGTTCCAATGGAATAACTAAACACTGGAACAGTCAGTTATTTAACACCCAAAACTTGTTTATAATGAAATCACTGCTAAATTATTTTTTATGTGTATACAATGAAGAAAAAGAAATTATTACTAAGTTTTTTCTCCTCAAATGGTGGGAATTTACGGCGAAAAGTAAACAGCGTGAGATGAGCAGCTTCAAAATATAGGCAGCAGCTCTCATTGTGAGTGAAACGTTTATATAGCACTAAAGTTTGCGGGAGTACCAGAGGAGACTAATACACTGCGTACACAAAGCTTCAACTGTTCGGTTTCATGGTATTTGCAAAAGTCTATACAGCTGTTTTAATGAGTAGTCAACCATGGGCAGCAGAGAGGATAAGAGGAGGAAAGATGAGGAAGAGGAGCAGGAAGAGGAGGAGGAGGAGGAGGAGGAGGAGGAGGAGGAGGGAGGAGAGAGGAGGCGAGGAGGAGAAAGGAGGAGGAGGGAGTGAGGAGGAGGAGGAGGGAGGAGGAGGGAGGAGAAAGGAGGAGGAGGAAGAGGAGGAGGAGGAGGAGGAGGAGGAGGAGGAGGAGGAGGAGTGGAGATGAGGAGAAGGATAAGGAGCCAGGAGGAGGAGGAGGAGGAGCTGGAGGATTGAGGAGGGGGAGGAGGAGGAGGATGGAATAGGAATAGAAAAGGAAAGAGATAGTAGGGAGAGGAAAAAAAGAAACATAAAGGTATAGGCACTTGATAAGAAGTTTTATGCTACTTGAAGAAAGGAGACACTTGTGCAACAGTTAGCAATTATTACTGAGGAAAACGTTTTCGACAGCAAGTTATTTCTTCAGTTCAATACAGAGAAGAACGGTGGAAGATGAGGAGGAGAATAAGGTATCAATCCCTCAGCCTGGAGTCGATGTGTTTAAGTTACCACCTATCTTGAGAAATGTACCGCATATGCTCGGAAAACATTAGATGGAGGAAAGATAGAGAAGATGCCTTCTTGAATGTCACTTACAAGGCTATCAAATTATTACACACTGACAGGCGTCAACAAGAAAGGTGGTGGAGAGTTTGAGTAGCGATGTATGTCAAGGGAAATTTAAATTGTTGTGTAAGACAAATATAAAATTAGAAAGCATCAGCCACTAATTCTGCTTACCGCTTCTCGAGGGCGTGAAAAACTAATCTTGGGTGTTGTAATTTACACGGCCCCTAAATCCTGATAGACAGTGCAGTAAACTTCTATGGGAAGAAATTCGTAAGGCATTTCTACATACGAAAATGTTATGCTAATGGGAGATTTCAACTTTAGACAAACTGATGGAGCAATTTGATAGGATAATTTACAGTTAAGTGACTTTCGTGATTGATTCAGGATTGTTTTTAAAACAGTTTGTGACAGAACCACTAGTTCAAATAACCTGCTTGTCTTGGTTCTTGGCCACAGGAAAAGCTAATTAATTAAATCTTGAGGTAATGATGGTTATTTGGGAATAGTGATCACAATTCACTCTGTTTTTTATATATCATGAAATTCCCTTAAATAATGGACAATCAAGTCTCGTCCTGACTTCCGTTGGCTGATTCTTAGGACTGAAAAATTACTTGGTGGGACTGACTGATAATACTGACTATGGGGTCAGGTTGGTGGGGATGGTTGCTGATATGACGTTTTAAGATCATAGTTATAGCTGTGAGACAACTTTATGTTTCCAATAGGGAAAATAGATCAAAACAAAATAATTCCTAAATGGAATACAACATGAACACTAGATTATAAACATTTCATTGAGTCAAAGAGAGGCATAGATAGGCAAATCAAAAGAGGAGTATGGGCAGTTACAGTAATCAATATATTCATCAGAGAAATAAAAGGGAATAGAAAACAAAAAGAAATTATGAGACACAAATAACCCGCACATAAAAGAGAGAAGCTTACGACGTCGTTTCGGTCCGACTTGAACTTGACATAGTCTCTGACTTTTGACCTTGTTCAACGGTTTCGTTGTCATCTGGTCCTCTCTTCCATATTTTCTTAGGCCTTCCCAAACTCATACGATATTCCTCTTGTCCTATATATCCTCTAGAGGTTCTGTCTCTTATTCTCTGCTTTCTTGGTGGCCAAAACCCTCACTCCCTTCTTGGTACTTTGTCTCCTGCCCACTCCGTCACTCTCAAGACTTCATTGAACGGGTTCGCTCTCTCCAACTGAAGCTGCTTAGTCTTGACGTGAGTCCCTCTTCACCAATGTCCTCTTGATGATGTCCTTGATTTCCTTAGAGAGTAGGCCCATGAAGGGTTTCTTCATCTCCTGATTCCCCACTGATGTCTTTCTCTGATCTGATCCGCCTCTGTGTGGACTCTAATCCTTTTCCTTCCAAGGGAAAATATTATTCTCAAAACCTTCGGTGTCGCTATGGGCTCTCCTCTCTCTCCTGTCTTGCTAATCTTTACTGGAATACTTCGAGACTGTTCTTCTTCTCACCTCGATGTGCAACCTTCACTCTGGCTCGCTATGTGCGATGACATCTTTGCTCTGTGGCCTCATGACTCCAGTTCTACCAACCTTTTCTTGAAGCTCTTAACAATTCTTGCCCCTTCCATTAAGTTTAAAGTGAATGGAATCTAATTCCTTATTCCTTTCCTTGATGTCCTGTCTACGCTCAAGATTACAGGTTTTTCTGTTCTGTTTACGTAAAAACCTATGCACAGTGGCGATGTAATTCACTACTGTTTTCCTATCATGCTTCCCCTGTCAAGAAAAGTGTTCTTATCTCCCCTCTTTCTCCGTGCCCACCGCATCTGTGATCCTCAGTTCCTTCCAGCAGAAATTTCAGTCTTCAGTATTTCGTTTTCCCGTCTTGGCTACCCTTCCCCATTTCATAGACTCTGCCCTTCTCACGTGTAAACGCATTTATCTTCTCTCCAAACTCTCTTCTCATGGAACTCTTCTATCCTTCTGCTCCCTACATTTCCGGTCTTTAATCTCAACAATTTCTCTCCGTCCCTTAGACATCAGCTTACCTTCCGGCAGACTAGACTTCTTGCACTAATCTCGTTTTCATACCTCTCCTCCCTCTACACATTGTTCCTGGAGTCTACCTCTATTTCTTGCTCTCTGTCCTCTTCAATACTTCGGAGAAACTGTCGTCTCTTTTCTGACAGACTTAGGGAAGCACAAAAATAGTGTTAGGCTTGCCGACACTAACAATGCTCTTTTCTGTCCACGTCAGAGATCATAGGCCATTCCTATAGATGGTCTTCTGCTAAAAACTGTTTCCCTACTTCAACTCGAACGTGTCGGCCGTTTAGTTGAATCCTCTCTAATACACAACTTTCATTGTATGAAACCTTAAGCCCTGGCTTCGTCTCTGTAGATGCCTTCCTCTCCCTACTACATTGTAAAATGCTCCAAACTTCGAACACCGTGACTTAACCTGAATCCTCAATTTTTTTTTCCTTCTTCTTCTTTCTTTCTTCTTCTTCTTCTTCTTTTCTATTCCTTCCTTCTTTATTCTCATTCCCAAAAGACTAGGACCGTACACCTTGTCAACATTGAACTAATCTGCCCACTTTACAGACCAAGACATTTTATTTGTCAAAATCCTTCTGAGTTCATCTCGGTATCTCCTCAGAAATCAATCGTTCAGCCTATTTTTGTATCATCAGCAAATATGCTCATGTCACTTGTAAATTCCTTCAAGGTAATTATGTAAATTATGAACAACAATGGGCCTAAAATGATATTGGTGGTAACACCACTAGTGGAACATTCCCAATTCGGAATTTTGGACCCATTAATGGAAACTCTCTGATTTCTATTGGTAAAGCTATTTCTCTATCATTGCTAGACCTTAACCTCCTATACCCTGGAGTGCCACTTTTCTTAGAACATAAGAGAGGAGGGAACATGCAGAAGGTCTCTGCAATGCTTGCTTTGGCCTGCCTCATGGTGGGCGAAAACTCATGATGGCCTAACCCACTGGATACCATACAATCTTACATGGATTATATTGGTCTGGTGGATTAAGGCATCATGAGTTTTCGCCCGCCAGAGCAGGCCAAAACAGCTGGGTTCGAGTCCTTGGCTAGTTGCAGTTGTTTATTATGTATATATCTATATAATAATATATATATATATATATATTTAAATATATATCTATATATATAGAATATAATATATATATATATTATATATTTAATAATAGTTGAACAACAAAAGGGGCCCACGCATGACCTGTAAAACACCGCTTGTGAGTTATGTGTCCCATTCTGACTTCTCCCCATTTATGCAAGCTCAGGTGGACCGTCGGTCAAATGATGCCTCTACCCAGAAAAAATTTCTCTTTATTCGTGGGTATATACTTTCCTCAATAACCTTCATATACACAAGTATCACATTCATTGAAAGAATGAGACACTTATGCAACCATTTGAGTTCTTTATTCTGGAAAGTCGTTTCACCACACAGTGGCTTCATCAGTACAGTACAAAGATGTGGTGGAAATAGAGGAGTTTATGACTGATGGACATGAACACGTCGATCCAGGGTTTGAGGGGATGATTACCTCAAACTCCTCCTCATTCCACCGCTCTTCTTTGTATGAATAATGAAGCTACTTGTGCCGAAAACGTTTCCAGAATAAAGATACTCAAATGTTGCACATTAAGTGTCTCATTCTTAAACTTGTGGGCTTTCTAAACCATAATCACATCATATTCCTTACCATGATTACCTCCCTCAAATACCTTAATAAAAAAAAGTTAGTAATTTTCGTACGCAGGAACGCCCCATGTAAAACCGTGATAGGTATTTCAGTGATAAAATTAATGTCTTTCAAAAGTGGCTTGAGCAGCCTCGGCAAATTATTTAAGAAATTTTCCCACAATGAAAGTTAGGCTAATTGTAGGTCTATGGATTCGAAGCTAAACGACAGCGTATCTGCTTTGTAGACAGGTATCACAATTTGCTTTTCCACTTATCTCGAACTCTGATAGTTTGTACTGATATATGGACACGACTAGCCAATGGTGTGCTAAGTTCCTCCTTATATTTCTTTAAACCCTTGAGAACTGTTCATCAGAGGACGGGGATTTTGTTGGTGTGAATTCTGTCTGAGAAAATACTTACTAGTGATTATGATCGTGCATAATTTCTTCGGACTAGACCTATATAATTCTTATATCTGTTGACTTACACTAGTATCTTACTTAATAAACGATGAGAAAATAAGTGTTGAGATTAGCCATTTTTTATCAGTGTAACTGAGCTGACCTCCAGCAAACTTCAATCTTTTCTTGCTTCTATCTTCTAAATTAATATACTAATTTTTTAAATGTCCTTCTCTTCTTTTGGACTCGCCCATAAAGCCTTCTCTTTTGACCAGTGAGATGTTTGAAATTGCATATTTAATATTGAGGGCCATTTTTCGTTTTAATATAATTTCCCTATTTGGAACATAAGTTGCCTGGGCAGCTTTAACTATGCTTTGAGAAAGTCATATTGGCAACCCATCACACCTACCTGGACCCACACCATAAAGACCAGTAGGTAACACCAGTTCACCCCCGACCATCACAATAGAGGCCAGAAGCACTAAATTATCACAGCCTAGTTGATTGGGCCCTTGGCCAGAGATGGTAGTACAATTTCTTCTTGTAGACTTTAAACATCTATCCCAGCGATATTTTGAAATCCACAGGTAAGGACAGGTTGAATATCGTGAGGCCACAAATCTGACCACTGTGATCTAGTGTGTGTCAGTGTCACGGTTGTGCGTGTCTCAGGGAGGTCCTATTGTGTTTGAGACGTTACTGTTGTATGTCAGGGAGGTCACTGCTGTAAGTGAGAATCACTCTTGTGTGTATCAGGGAAATCAATTGTTGTATGTCAGGACTCACTTGCAGAGGGACAATGTAGAGAGAACATTCATCAGTTCGTATAAAGTCAAACACCTTTCTCGAACTGTAGTCTTTGATGGTAGTCGAGAAAGTACATGATAATCCACACTGGTAATTCTCGAGGGATCAGTACCAAACTGCACACTATAAGGTGTCGTAGTTTGGTGGTAGCGCTTCATCTTACACAATGGAGCTCCGTGATTCGATTATGGTAACGAATTAGAAACAATGGGATGTTTTCCTTCCATCTGCTGCCCTGTTTAATAGCAGTAAAGTAGGTCCTGGATTCTAGTCAAACTGGCGTGGGTGGCATCTGGGGGATGGTAGTTATACTCTGACAAGCTGAGCTTTGAAAAAAAAAAAAAGAGGCAAACACAAGAGGCTTGGCTGCGCTGCCATACAGACCTCGGGAAAACGCAGAGAAGCGATAAGCACAATTGAAAGAAAACTCAATAAGGTTAAAGCGACACGATTCTTTCAACACCATCCTTCATGCATAGGGATATTACCAACAGACCCTGGCTGCTTCAGAAGGACTAAACAAGTTTCTGAAATCAGTTTTGATCAGCCACGCTGTGATGCACAAGTAGGGCTGCAGGTGGGGGAGGGTGGGGGGGTTAACAGCAGGATGTCAAACAGGCCAGCAAAAACCAGCAGGTCTGGTCTGGGAACGGCAGTGGGGCCATCACCTCCCAGCGACTCCAAACTGAGGGAGAGAAGAGAGAAAGATTTGTGGAGGGAAAAACTGAAAGGAAACTGGAAAGGAAGTCAGGGAAGGCTTCCAGGAAAGGGAAGCTAGGAAAGGGAAGCTTAGGGAAGGGAAGTAGGAAGGGAAGCTAGGGAATTCAGGGAAGGGAAGCTGTAGAAGAGAGGTTTTGGAGGGAACAAATTATTAATAAAGTTGTGATGGGTGATTCTCATCTCTCCGGGTTCTCGCGGTTAGTGTATGAATAAAATTCCCAGCAGAAAAAAATATCTAAAAGGCAAAAAAATTTTTGCGTGAGACGTAAATGTGATTAAGATTAATACTTAACACCGAGAGAGGAAAGAGCAGTGACTATCATGATTAATAACTAACACCGAGCGAGGAAGAGCAGTGACATCATGATTAATACTTAACACCGAGCGAGGGAAAAGAGCAGTGGACTATCATGTTTAATACTTACACAGAAGCGAGGGAAGAGCAGTGACTATCATGATTAATACTTAACACGAGCGAGGGAAGAGCAGTGACTATCATGATTAATACTTAACACGAGCGAGGGAAGAGCAGTTGACTATCATGATTAATACTTAACACCGATCGAGGGAAGAGCATGACTGATCATGATTAATACTTAAACCGAGCGAGGGAAAAAATGAGCAGTTGACTATCATGATTAATATTACACGAGCGAGGGAAGAGCAGGTGTACTTATCATGCATTAATACTTAACACCGAGCGTGGGAAGAGCAGTGACTATAATGATTAAATACTTAACACCGAGCGAGGAAGAGCAAAGTGACTTATCATGATTAATACTTAACACCGAGCGAGGGAAGAGCAGTGACTATCACTGATTAATACTTAACACCCGAGCGAGGAAAGAGCAGTGACTATCATGCTTAATACTTAACACCGAGCGAGGTAAGAGCAGCAGTGACTATCATGATTACTAACTTAACACGAGCGAGGGAAGAGCCAGTGACTATCATGATTAATACTTAACACCGAGCGAGGAAAGAAGCAGTGGAATATCATGAATAATAACTTAACACGAGCGAGGGAAAGAGCAGTGACTATCATGATTAATACTAAACACCGAGGCAGGGCAAGAGCAGTGACATATCATGATTAATACTTAACACCGAGCGAGGGAGAGCAGTGACTTATCATGATTAATTACTTAACACCGAGCGAGGGAAAAAGAGCAGTTACTATCATGATACTACTTAACACCGAGCGAGGGAAAGAGCATGTGACTATCATGATTTATACTTAACACGAGCGAGGGAGAGCAGTTACTATCATGATTATACTTACACCGAGCGAGAAGAGGCAGTTTCTATCATGATTAATACTTAACACCGAGCGAGGGAGAGCAGTTACTATCATGATTAATACTTAACACCGAGCGAGGGAGAGAGCAATAATAACACTCGTATAGTGCAGAAGGCTATCCCCCCCCCCACACACACCACACCACATACGTATATAGCATATTATATATTATATATATATATATATATATATATATATATATATATATATATATTATATATATATATTTATATTTATATATAACATGCGGATTGCCAGGGGATTGAACCCCGTGTTGTTTTAGCCCCGCCTCGTGCGAGGCAAGTCAAAATTTTACGACGCTGTAGAAACTGGACGTGTCAGTAGTGTTACTTTGTACTTGTGTAAGATATACTAGAGAATCCCAGCTATTTATAGATTATTTCCCTTGCTACCCGTGAGTCACGAAACCCTTTCCAAATGTGATCAGTAGGCAGAGGCCTCGCTGTCAGTTCCGCTAGGCATGATTGGCATAGGCATAGACTGGGGCGTCTCTCAAGACTCTAATTATATGCATCCAGGACATTCCATAGTGTTGTATTTTCTTAATCCAATGTCTCTCACGAACCCCCGCGACAGTCATAACCATCACGTACCTAACGGAACAAGGGACGTATTATGATGCGAGGACATACACTGGTGCAGCAACCTTAAAACTAAGTTCATTCTACTACTACTACACACACACACACACACACACACACACACACCACACACACACACACACACACCACACGGCCTGACGACAGTGGAGGACAGGAGGGTCAGGGGAGACATGATAACGACATACAAAAACACTGCGTGGAATAGATAAGGTGGACAGAGACAGGATGTTCCAGAGATGGGACACAGAAACAAGGGGTCACAATTGGAAGCTGAAGACTCAGATGAGTCACAGGGATGTTAGGAAGTATTTCGTCTGTCATAGAGTTGTCAGGAAGTGGAATAGTCTGGCAAGTGATGTAGTGGAGGCAGGAACCATACATAGCTTTAAGACGAGGTATGACAAAGCTCAGGGAGCAGAGGACCTAGTAGCGATAAGTAAAGAGGCGGGGCCATGAGCTAAGTCTCGACCCCTGCAACCACAATTAGGTGAGTACACACACACACACACACACACACACACACACACACACACACACACACACACACACACATATAATATATATATATATATATATATATAATATATATATATATATATATATATATATATATATATATATGCAATAAGATCACAGTAAACAGGTGATTTTAAAATATGCAAAACAAACACTCTGAAAGAGTAGTGAAATTGCAAGCACTTTCGTGACTACTCACATTGTCAAGGAACTATGAAAGTAATACATCAAAGGAAGACAATTAAAGGGCTTAGACTACACCTCACGTCAACCCCCACAACAAAGAAACACCTGATGCGCGACAATACTGGACTCATAAGAAAAGAGGAACACTGCAGTAGGTCCGCTGGTCCAACTAGACAGGTCCTCACGACATCCCACTAACAAAATATTTTACCCAAGAAATAAACTCGAACCAAATTTTATTAATTATAAATGAGTCTAATTTTATAAAACCTAAGGAAATATTCATATTATTTTCAAAACTGTTTTTTATGAAACAAGATTCAATTATATTTGTGTCAACCATGGACTTGCTTGATGCAACTTTCTCAACTTTTTGAAAATCAATTGGATGGTTAAAATCTCTTACATGAATAAATAGAGCATTGGAATCTTGTCCAGTTCTAATGCTATATTTAAGTTGTTTTAATCTAAGTTCGAGATTTTTACCAGTTTGACCGTAATAAACTTTATCGCAAATTTTACAATGAATCTTATAGACACATCCATCAGCATTTTGGGGGGAATTATTTATCAAAAGTTTTTTACTGTATCAAGATTTTTAAATACAACTTTAATATTAAAAGTCTTAAGAAGAGAAGGCATATCAACCAAGTTTTCATGGTAAGGGAGAACCAACATATTTTTAGTTGAATAAGGTTGGTTGACCCTTTTTGGGTTGTAAAAAGTATTTCTAGCAATTTTAAATGATTTATCAATTACATTTCTCGGGTATTTCAGATCAATGGCTATTTCATAAATTTTTGGATATTTCTTCATCTATGAACTCTGGACTACAAATACGTAAAGCTCTCAAAAACATTGATGAGAAAACAGACAGTTTGACTCTATCTTGATGCGAGGAATAATAGTGGACATAGGAACAGTTATTTGTAGGTTTTCTGTAAATTTTAAATTTGAATTCATTATTACTTTTAATAATTAAAACATCTAGAAAAGGCAATGAGTTATTTTCCTCAAACTCAACAGTAAAGTTTATAGAATGGGCTAAGCTATTTAATTTGCCAAGGAAATGGTGTATATCTACATTCTTGGGCATAAGACATAATATATCAACATATCTGAACCATTTTGCTCTATTAGGGAGGATTGTGTTAAGCAATCTTGTTTCAAAAAATTCCATGTATAGATTACTAAGAACAGGTGAAAGAGGATTTCCCATTGCCATACCAAACTTCTGAGTGTAGAACTTATCATTAAATACAAATTTTGCATCAACAATGCAAATTTTAATAAGTTTAATGATGGTAGGAACTGACAATGGTAAATCATAATTAAC
>NW_026506390.1:0-18376 GCF_026875155.1 Cherax quadricarinatus
AGCTCAATATGTAGTCGAAGCATAGAACACATTATCACTAGCTCCCAGGGGCCTTTCATACAAGATATCCTCGATGTCTGAACTACTCAAGGTGAATACAAGGTCCAGTCTTGCTGGTTCATCTTCTCCTCTCTCTCTCTGGTAGTGTCTCTAACATGTTGATGCATGAGGTTTTCCAGTACTACATCCATCATCTTGGCTCTCCATGTTTCGGGACCCCCATGGGGCTCCAGGTTTTCCCAGTCAATCTCCTTGTGATTGAAATCACCCATAACTAGTAACTTTGCTCCCCCCATGTGTGCTCTCCTGGTCACCTCGGCTAGTGTGTCGACCATGGCTCTGTTGATCTCATCGTATTCTTCTCTTGGTCTCCTGCAGTTCTGTGGTGGGTTGTACATTACTGCAATTATCACCTTATGTCCCTCAGACTGGATTGTTCCTACTAAGTAGTCCCTTTCACCCGTGCCATCCATTCCTTCCATTTTCTCAAAACCCCACTGGTTTTTAATGAGCAGTCCAAATCCTCCTCCCCCTCTCCTCCCTCTGTCTTTCCTGAGGATTTGATATCTGGGTGGAAAGATTGAATCTGTTATTATTCTGGTGAGTTTTGTTTCTGTGAGTGCTATTATGTCTGGGGATGTCTCCTTGATTCTTTTGTGCCACTCCTCATACTGTTATTCCATCTGCATTTGTATACCACACCTTCAATTTCTTTTCTAAGACTGTGGTCTGGGAGGTGCATTGGGGTTGGGGAAGTGGGAGACCTGATAAGGAACTATGGGTGGTTGCTGTGGGGGTGGAGTTTGTAATGTAGTGGGTGGGGGCATTGGATGTGGCATGGGTGTTTTGGTTTAGAGTGTTCGGCTGCACTGGGGTTGACCTGGTTGGGAGGCTTCTATTGGAAGCTGTGAGGGAGGTTGTATTTGATCTTCTTCCTGTGTCTGGGATCTCCTGTCTGTCTTCTTCATCCCCTCTCTTTCCTCCTTTCGCCTTTGTACCATCTTTCTCAGTTGCTGCCTTTCTTCTTGTGTTCTGTCGCGGTCAAGTTACACCTTCCTGTATGCCGGCATGTCCCTTAATCGTGCTTTCTCCTGCAGTATCCTGTTCCGAGTCGATTCTGCCTTGAAGGTCACTTTCACTGGCTGGGATGTTTTTTTTACAAATCCCCCTATTCTCCGAAAATTTTCCAGCTGGGTCATGTCGTCTTCTCCTATTACTTTCATGATGCTTTCAATTGCTTTTTTTTCCCTTGTTTTCTTGCTTCATATGTTTCCCCTTCAACTTCCTGTAGCCCATACACAAAGACTGACCTCACCCTTTCATTCTCCCACTGCATATCCCTGTGTATCCCCTCATTCAATTTGATTTCCTCCATTGCAGCTTTCCTTTCTTCACTTTCACTAGCTACTGTACTTGGGCTCAGTGGCCTGTCATTTTCCTTCTCGGCTTTCCCTGGGCTCTAGCTTGTGGTCTGTTAGGGCCTCCACATATAGCTTAGCATCTTTCATTTAATGATAGAGATTCTACATGTGTTTTGCCTCCTTCTTTCCATACAAGTCCCCTTATTTGTGACTGTCGGGTAGCTGTCTCTGTTGTCAATCCAAAATGCTTCTTTAGTTCTTTAGGCTGTTTCAGATTTTTTCAGTTCCTCTTCTAGCTCTGTATCCTGGCCTCTGCTTTTTTGAATTGCACTCCCACTTCCTGCTTTTCTATTACTATCCTCCCCCTCCCCCCCTCTCATTTCTCATGCTAAGTTCTTCTAGCTTCCTTTCCCATTCATGTTCCCTTTCATGAGCTCTGCCTGCCCAATCTTCCTTTGCAGCTTCCTCCTCTGTCCCTTGCTTTTTCTGGTTGTGTGTGTTGTGTGTGTGTGTGTGTGTGTGTGGTGTGTGGGTGTGTGTGTGCTGTGATGTGTGTGTGAGATCACTTAATTGTACTTACCTACTTGTGGTTTCAGGGGTTGATTCATAGCTCCTGGTCCCGCCTCTTCACTGGTCGCTACTAGGTCACTCTCCCTGCTTCAAGAGCTTTATCATATGTCTTCTTAAAGCTATATATGGATCCTGCCTCCAGTACATCACTTCCCAGGTTATTCCACTTCCTGACATCCCTGTGGCTCATCTGAGTCTTCAAATTCCAATTGTGGCCCTTGTTGTTGTGTCACATCTCTGGAAAATCCTGTCTCTGCCCACATTGTCAATTCCTCTCAGTATTTTATATGTCGTTATCATGTCCCCTTCCCCATCCCTCCTGTCCTCCATTGTTTTCAGGTCGATTTCCCTCGTAGGAATTTTCTCCCTAGCTTCGGATAGATCTCGTTGCAAACTTGCATTTTTTCTCTAATTTCCGAAGTGTTTGGCTAGGCTTAGATTCACAGCTGGTGTACATCGTCAATATAGCCTAACGTACACGGTGTACAGGGTACCTGAACGATTCCTTAAAACTGTCGGAATGCTGTTTCTGAGGTTATGCTAGGCGCCCGTATGCTGCAAGCAGTTATTTGGTTGATGTTGCGCTTCAGATGTGTGGTATTATATTCACTTCAAGATTCCTTTTCCTCGAGCAAGTTTGTAGTTCTTGGCCCTGACTGTACTTCTGTCTGCGGTATTCTTTTGCCCTTCCCTTTTCTCTGACTTTGCACTTGGCGAGGTTGGACTCCAAGGAGCAGTTTCTCGGACAGGCCTTGGCAACCTGTCCAGAGTCTCTGTAGGTCTGCCTGGTCTTCCTCCGATTGAATTATCCTCCATCAATTTGCATCTTCTGCAAACTTTTCACAATTCTGTGCCTATTCTTCCGTCATGTCATTCACTTATACCATAAAAAACCCTGGTCCTAGGACTGTCCCTTGTGGAAACCCCACTCTGGACACCTCGTCACTTACATGACTCGTTTCCTCATCACCTGTCAGGTATCCCCTGCAGTGCTGCACTGACCTCTGTGTGGACTGTGACAAGAGCCTTCTACAGTCCAAGAAAACGCACGAGCGTGCGTGTGCGATTGTGTGTACTCACATTTACGTACTCGCCTATATATGGTTGCATGGGTCGAGTCATAGCTTCTGGCCTCGCCTCTTCACTTCTCCCAGATCAGGAGCTTTATCATACCTCTTCTCTTGAAAAACTATGTATGACCTGCCTCCACTACTTCGCTCAACCAGATTATTCCACTTCTTGACAACTCTCTGAGGCTAAAGAAATACTTCCATACATCCACTCATGACTTATCTGGGTTTTCAAACTTCCCATTGTGGTCCTTGTCCTGTATCCATCTCTGGAACAATTCTCTCTTGTCACCTTGTCAATTCCTCTCAGTATTTTAAAATGTCAGTATCATGTCCTCCCTGTCTCTCCTTGTCCTCCAGTGTACTCACCTATTTTGTGGTTTCAGGGGTCGGAAGTCTTAGCTCTGGCCCCGAGTCTTAGCTCCTGTGTGTGTGTGTGTGTGTGAGTGTGTGTGTGTGTGTGTGTGTGTGTGTGTGTGTGATGTGTTGTGTGTGTGTGGGTGAGTGTGGGACACAGGAACCAAGGTAACCTGAATCTTGAGATTTGAGATAACACCTTAACCTGACTCACCGTGTGATGTACAACATTGTTCAGCAGGTGGACACTCTACAAGTATCACTTTGATAAGTGTTCTTATATTGAGTATTTGACTCTGGTTAATTAAATCTACTTGAACCAGGTTATATACGAGCGTGGCTATGATGTTCACTTATCCCCAAGTGATCTACCCAACACCTCTACCCTCCCTCTTCTTCCCCTCTCCCCTCCTCTCCGCTTGCCCCTCCTTTCTACCCTCCCCTCCCTCTACCTTTACTCTTCCTCTCCCCTCCGTTCTCCCCTCCTAAGCGTCTCTTCTCAATATTCTCCCAACACTTTCACACCTCTCCTCCCCCTTCCCCAGGGGCTGTACTGGGGAGTTCGGGTCAGCGGCCGGGTATGGATCAGTGCTATCCGCTACTCTTCAGTATCCAGGCAGGTATGCGTTTGTCAGGATTCACACTGCCTTGTGTGTCTGTATTCTTCGAGTAAGGTCGCGTCATGGTATAATTTTTAACACGTATTTCATTGGTATAATTTATTCCTTTTCTCCAGTGAGAACTAAGTGTCGTAAAATTGTCTGGAGGCTGTGTACTTGTTGTAGTTCCGATTTAATCGTTCTGAAGATGAAACTGAATAAGTACGGTCACACCAGGTTTCAGATCAACCTGGCTGTGAAATATGGACCAGCGAACTACCGGTAGCAAACAGTGCTGGACCAGGCTAGCACCAGACGTGCCTGGACCAGGACCTAACAACGGGATAAGAAAACTGCCATACTGGTGCTCAGTGTTCCACTTGTGTGCTAGTGCTTCACTATTGTGCTCAGTTGTTCCATAGTGGTGCTCGTGCCTCCAGGTGGTGCTGAGTGTTCCACGCTGGTGCCTCAGTGCTCCCTCCTTGTCGCTCAGTGCCCCCATTAGTGGTGTTCAGTGTTCCAAGGTGGTGATCAGTGATTCCACGCTGGTGCTCAGTGCTTCCTTCTGGTGCTCATTGCTAAATAGTGGTCGCTCAGTGCTCCAAGGTGGTGCTCAGTGTTCCACAGCTGGTGCTCAGTGCTCCCACTCTGGTGTCAGTGCTCATCATTACACTGTATCCGTCATCGGATAATGTTGAAAAACGATTTCTTGTTAAGGTTCCTATATGCTATTTCCCTTTACAAAATATAACTAGCTCTGAGAGTACTGGGTTCCAACACTCGGTTCCAACACTCGGGGTTCCAACCCCCTCTGGGTTCCAAAAACGGGTTTTCCAACACTCGGGGTTCCAACCCCCCCTTTTCCCAGCACTCCGGGGGTTCCCAACATTTTGGGTTTCCAACCCCTCGGGGCCAACACTCGGGGTTTTACAGCACTCGGGGTTTCAGAAACCGGGTTTTTTCAGCACTCGGGGTTCCAACACTCTTTTTTTCCAACACTCGGGGTTTTAAAAACACTCGGGGTTTTCCAACACTCGGTTTCAAATCGTAGGGGTTCTAAAGGGAGATATCGGGGTTTAAAAAAGGTAGCCACACTTTTTGGAGGGGAAAACGAAAATTGTCAGACTGTAAATGATGAGAAAGGGACCCAGCCTCTCCCTGCCCCTACCTGGTAAAAAGGCCGCCGCCCTGGGGCCCCGGGGCAAAGGTACGAACGTCACATGCCCCCACCCCCCGTGACGTCACAAAAAGTCCCCCCGGGGCCAAAAGGGGATCTCCAATCTAAAGCAAAAGGGATAAATCCCTATAGCAATACAACAAAAGGGATCAGCAACAATGGCTGACAGCTCGCCCTGTTTTTTTATGTCTCTCGAAAATACCTCTATCTTTTGGGCTAAAACAGGCGGGGGTTTCTTCCCTAAATTTTTATCCCAATAAAAAAATTCAAATATATAATTTTAGAACAAAAGGGAAATGGTATCATAAGGGATTTTACCAAAATGATTTTTAAAAAACAAAAGGGTTTTTAAAACGAAACCATTTTTAACGAAATTTCATTACAAACTTTTAAAACAAATCTTTTACAAAAATGGAGGAAAATTGATCGTTTCAAATCTGTTTTTAAATGCATCAAGGATTCGGGGAAGAAAAAATATATATAAAACAAGGTAAATTTAAACAGCAAAGGCATCGGGGTGCGCACTCAGATCTTTAAACTGTAAAATTCCAGAACCGGAGGGGGAAACGTGAATACAAAAAAAAAAAAAAAAAATCAGTTAATAAAAAATTTTTTTTCAAGGTTTTTATACAGACCTTTAATTTAAACCCCCGGGGGGGGTTTTCATATTCCCAAAAATTTAAAGGGGGGGGGTTTTTTTCCCCAAAAGGGGGAAAAAATTTTTAAGGGGAAAAGAAAATTTTTTTTTAAAATACTTTCGGGGAAAAAAATTTTTGGTTTTTAAAAAAAAAAAAAAGGGGGAAAAAAAATTTTTTTAAAAAGGGGGGGCCCCCCCCCCCCTCCTTTAAAAATTTTTGGGGATTTTTTTTTCCTTAAAAAAATTTCCCCCCCAAAAAAAAAAAAAAAAGGGGGTTTTTTTTTTAAACAAAAATTTTTTTATTTTTCCAAATTTTTTTTTCCCCCCCTTTTCCCAAAACTTTTTTTGGGTTGGGGGATTAATTTTAAATTAAATTTTCCTTTATTTGGGTTTTTTTTGGTTTTTAAAAAAAATTTGGGGGCCCTTTTAAAAAAAAAAATTTTTTTTTAAAATTTTTTGGGGTTTTTAAAAATTTTTGGGGGGAAAACCCCCCCCTTTTTTTGGGGTTTTTTGGGGTTTTTGGGGGGAATCCCCTTTTTTTAAAAACCCCCTTTAAAAAAATTTTTAAAAAAAGGGGGGTTTTCCGTTTTCCCCCCGGGGCCCCCCCCCCCCCTAAAAAACCCCCCCTTTTTAAAAACCCTAAAACCCCTAATTAAAAAAAAAATAAATTTTTCCCCTTTAAAAAAAAACCCCCTTTTACCCGGGGGCCCAAGGGTTTTTTGGCCCCAAAAAAATTTTAAATTTTTTTAAAACCCCCTTTTTTTGAAAAAACAATGGAAAAAATTTTTTTTAAAAAAAAAAAATTTTTTTTTTGGGCCCCCTTTTTTTTTTTTCTTGGGGGTTTTTTTAAAAGGGAAAAAATTTTAAGGGAAAACCCAAAAAATTTAAAAAATTTTTTAAAAACCCCCCCCCTTTTTTTTAAAATTGGGTTCCTTTAAAAGGGTTTTTTTCCCTTTTTCCCGGTTTTAGTTTTTTGGGTTTTTTCCCCCCTTTTTTAAAAGTTAAAAAACAATTTTTTCCCCCGGGGGGTTTTTTTTTTAAAAACCCTTTTTTTTTCCCCCCCAAAATTTTTCCAAAAACCCCTTTTTTTTTGGTTTCCCCCTTTTTTTCTTTTAAAAAAAAAACCCTTTTTTCCAAAATAAATTTTTTAAAAGAAATTTTCCCCTTTTAAAAACCCCTTTTTGGGGCCCAGAAAAAAAAAAAATTCCCCCCAATTGGGCCCCCTTTGGGAAAAAACCCGGGTTTTTTGGTTTTTCCCCCAAAAAAAATTTTGGGGGGGGAACCCAATTACCAAAAAATTTTTTAAAAAAAAACCCAAAAAAGGGGGAAAAAACTTGGGAAAAAAAAACGAGAAAAAAATAAAAAAGGAAGGGGGGTTTTAAAACCCAAATTTAAAAGGGGAAAAAAAAAAAAAAAAAAGCCCAAAATTTTTCCCCCAAAAAAAGGGGGCAAAAAATAAAATTTAAAAAAAATTCCCCCCGGGGGGGTTTTTGGGTTTTTTTTAAAAAAAAAAAAGGGGGGGAAAAAAAAAAGGGAAAAAAAAAAGGGCCCTTTTCCCCCCCCCCCGGGGGGGTTTTTTGGGAAAAAAAAAACCTTTAAAAAACCCCGGGCCTTTTGGGGAAATTTTTTGAAAAAGCCCTTAAAAAACCCTTTTCCTTTGGGAAAAAATTTTTTTTTCCCCCCCGGGAAAAAAAAAAAGGCCAAGGGGGGAAAAAAAAAAATTTTTGGGGTTAAAAAACCCTTTTTTTTAAAAAAAAAAAAACCCGGGGGGGGAAAAAAAAACCCCCCCAAAAAAGGAGGGGGAAAAAAAATAAAAAGGTTTTGGGCCAAAGGGAAAAATTTTTAAAAATTTTTTTAAAAAAAAAAATTTTTTGGGGGTTTTTAAAAATTTTTTTTGGGGGGGGTTTAAAAAAAAAAGGGAAAAAAGGGGGAAAAACCCCAAAATTTTAAAAAACCCAAAAAAAGGGGGAAAAAAATAAAAATTTTTCCCCAAAACCCCTTTTTTTAAAAAAACCCAAAAGAAATTTTTTTGGGGGGCCAAAAAAAGAAAAAGGGGGAAAAAAAACCAAAACAAATTTTTCCCCAAAATTTTTTTTGGAAAATTTTTTGGGGGGGGGTTTTTTTAAAAAAAAAAAAAAAAATTTAAAAGGGGGGGTTTTTAAAAAAAAAAAAAAAAAACCCCGGAAAAATTTTTTTTGGAAAGGAAAAAAAATTTTTTTTAAAAAAAAAAACCCAAAAAAGGGGGGGTAATTTAAAAACCCCCCCCAAAACCCCCTTAAAACCTTCCAAAAAATTTAAAAAAACCCTTTCCCGGGTTTTTTTAAAAAGGGCGGGAAAAAAATTATTTTAAAAAAAAAAAAAAGGAGGTTTTAAAATTTAAAAAAATTTTAAAAATTCCCCCCAAAAAAAAAAAAAATTTTGGGGAAAAAAAAAAAAAAAAAGGGAAATTTTTTCAATTAAAAGGGGAAAAAAATTTTTAAAAAGAAAAATTTTTCCCCCCAAGGGTTTTTAAACCAAAAAAAGGGGGGCCCAAAAAAAATTTTGGAAACCCCCCTTAATGGGAAAACCCCCTTCCCTAACCCAAAAAAAAAAGGGGGGAAAAAAAAAAAAAAAAAAAAAGGGGGGAAAAAAATTTTAAAATTTTTAAAAAAAAAAAACCCCCCCAAAAAAACCCTTTTTTTGGGGAAAAAAAAACCCCCGGCGGGAAAAAAGGGAAAAAAATTTTTAAAAAAGGGGAAAAAAAAAAAAAAAACCCCCCAAAAAAATTTTTTGGTTAAAAAACAAAATTTTTTTTAAAAAAATTTTTCCCCCCCAAAAAAATGAAAAAAAAGGGTTTTTAAAAAACCCCCCTTTTTTCCCCAAAAAAAACCCCCAAAAAGGGGAAAAAAAAAATTTTTTTTTTAAAAAAAAAAAAACCCCCCCCAAAAAAAGAAACCCCCAAAAAAAATTTAAGGGGAAAAAAAAAAACCCCCCCCGGGGGCCCCAAACCCCCCCCAAAAATTCCCCAAAAAAAAAAAGGGGGGAAAATTTCCAAAAAAAAAAAAAATTTTGGGTTTAAAAATTTTTTTTTTGGGGGTTTTTTAAAATTTTAAAAATTTTTGCCCCTTTTTTTTCCCCCCCCCAAAAAAAACCCCTTTTTTTCCAAACAAAAAATTTGGGGGGCCAAAAAACCCCCCCCCAAGTTCCCCCCCCGGGTTTTAAAAGGGGGCCCCCCGGGAAAAAAAGGGGGGGGGGGGCCCCCAAAAGGGGGGGGTTTTTTTTTTTTTTCCCCCCCGGGGGGGGGGTGGGGGGTTTTTTTTAAAAAAATACCCCCTTTTGGGCCCCCCTTTTTTTTTAAACCCAACCAAAAAAAAACCCCCCGGGAAAAAAAACAAAAAAAAAATTTTAATTTGGGGGAAACCCGGGGGGGGCCCCTTTCCCGTTTTTTGGGGGGAAACCCCCCTTTTTTTTAAAAATTTTTCCCCCTTTTTTAAAAAAAACCCCCAAAAACCCCGGGGGGAAAAAATCCCCCGGGTTTTTTGGGGGGCCCCCCGGGGGGTTTTAAAAAGGCCCTTTCCCCCGGGGTTAACCAAAAATTTTTTAAAAAAAAAAAAGGGGGGGGGAAAAAATTGGGGTTTTTTAAAAAAATTTTAACCCTTTTTTAAAAAAAAATAAAGGGGGGGGGGAAAAAAAACCCCCCCCCCAAACACCCCCCCAAAAAAACCCCTTGGGGCCCCCAAAAAAAAAAAGGGGGGGAAAAAAAGGGGGGGGTTTTTAAATTTTTTGGGGGGCCCCCCCCTTTTTTTAAAATGGAAAAAAGGGGGCAAAAAAAAAAATTTTTTTTTAAAATTTTTTTTAAAAACCCCCCCAAAAAACCCCCCCAAAAAAAAAAAAAATTTTTTTAAAAAAAATTTTTCCCAAAATTTTAACCAAACCCGGGCCAAACCCGGGGGGGCCCCCCTTTTTTCCCCCCCTTTTTAAAAAACCCCCCAAAAAACCCCCCCCCCCCGGGTTTAAAATTTTCCCCCTCCGGGGGAAATTTTTTTTAAACCCCCCTTTTTTTTTTCCCCAAAAAAGGCCCAAAAAAATTTTTTTTTTAACCCCGGGGGAAAATTTTTTTAAAACCACGAAATACCACAACCCACAAGGATGAAAAAGAGCACTCAGGATGGCTTGGAGCTTGAATCACAAGCGATGAAGACTACTCACGTGGCTTGCTTGAGTACTGGGGTAAGACACCTGGGTTAGTTGCTAGCTGGCTTATCTTAACCATTCACACAGAATAGCTTGATAACTTCTCACGATGAGCACAGCAGGGGTGGAAGCTGGCTTGGCAGGCAAAAGGAACTGGATGGAGTAGACTAGGCTCGACTGGGCTCCCTCACCACAGACTGGAAGCTGGCTTATTTTGCAAACTCGGGTCAACCCCTCGGGAGTGATGCAAATAAGCAGATAAACACTAATACAAAGAGACTGACCAGTGAATGGTGTAGAAGCTGGTAGGAGCTTGAGAGAGTAGCTGACTGGCGTTAACCTTCTCGGTAGGCCTACTCACAAGATAGCAGGCTCGGTCAAAATTTATCTCCAGAAATCGCTGTAATCGTCAGAATTGCAGGCCCTCCGTTGCCACCATTTCTCGTGGGGGTTCTTAAATGGAGATATCGAGGATTGAAGGTAGACACACTTGTTGGATGGTAACGATATATTGTCAGACTGTGATGATGAGAAATGGAGCCCAGCCTCTGCCTGTCCTAGCCTGTGTCAAAACGCCGACTGAGGCCGAGGCAGAGGTACGAACGTACACATGCGCATCCCGTGACGTCACACAAAGTCACAGGCCTAAAAGGGATCTCCTATCTAAAGCACATGGATGATACTATATGCTATACAACACAGGGATCAGCAACTATGCTGACATCAACACTCTGGGTTCCAACACTCTGGGTTCCAACACTCTGGGTTCCAACACTCTGGGTTTCAACACTCTGGGTTTCAACACTGGGTTTCAGCACTCTGGCTTTCAGCACTCTGGGTTCCAACACTGTAGGTTTCAGCACTCTGGGTTTCAGTATTCTGGGTTTCAACACTTTGGGTTTTAACATTGGGTTTCAACACTGTAGGTTTCAGCACTCTGGATTTCAGTACTTTGGGTTTCAACACCCTGGGTTTCAGTACTCTGGGTTTCAACACCCCGTGTTTACTCTGGGTTTCAACACTGGGTTTCAGTACTCTGGGTTTCACTAATCTGGGTGTCAACATTCGGGGTTTCAACACCCTGGATTTCAGTACTCTCGGTTTCAACATTCTGGGTTTCAACATTCTGGGTTTCAACACCCTGGGTTTCAACATTCTGGGTTTCAACACTGGGTTTTAACATTATGGATTTCAACACTCCGTTTCAACACTCTGGGTTTCAACACTCTGGGTTTCAACATTCTTCGTTTCAACACTCTGGGTTTCTGTACTCAGGGTTTCAACACTCTGGGTTTCAAAACTCTGGATTTCAGTACTATGGGTTTCAGTACTCTGAGTTTCAACACTGAGTTTCAGTACTCTGGGTTTAAACACTCTGGGTTTCATACACTGGTTTCATATATCTGGGTTTCAACATTGGGTATCAACACTTTGTGTTGTTTCAACACTCTGGATTTCAACATTCTGGGTTTCAACACTCTGTGTTTTAGTACTCTGGGTTTCAACACTCAGGGTTTCAACATTTGGTTTCAACACTCTGCGTTTCAGTACTCTGGGTTTCAAACATTCTGGGTTTAACACTTTTGGGTTTCAACATTCTGGGTTTCAACACTGTGGTTTTCAACACTCTGGGTTTCAACACTCTGGGTTTCAGTACTCTGGGTTTCAACACTCTGGGTTTCAACACTCTGGGTTTCAGCACTCTTGGTTTCAACATTCTGGGTTTTAACACTCTGGGTTTCAACACTCTGGGTTTCAACACTCTGGGTTTCAACACCCTTGGTTTCAACACTCCGGGTTTCAACATTCTGGGTTTCAACACTTTGGGTTTCAGTACTCTGGGTTTCAACACTCTGGGTTTCAACACTCTGGGTTTCAGCACTCTTGGTTTCAACATTCTGGGTTTTAACACTCTGGGTTTCAACACTCTGGGTTTCAACACTCTGGGTTTCAACACCCTTGGGTTTCATACTCCTGGGTTTCAACATTCTGGGTTTTCAACACTCTGGGTTTCACTTCAACACTCTGGTTTTCAACACCCTTGGTTTCAACACTCCGGGTTTCAACATTCTGGGTTTCAACACTCTGGGTTTCAACACTCTGGGTTTCAACACCCTTGGTTTCAACACTCCGGGTTTCAACATTCTGGGTTTCAACACTCTGGGTTTCAGCACTCTGGGTTTCAACACCCTTGGTTTCAACACTCCGGGTTTCAACAGTCTGGTTTTCAACACTCGGTTCAGTACTCTGGGTTTCACATAGTGTCTCTCAAGACAGGCTTAAAGTCGTGAGCTTTTCAGAAGTTAGCTGAGACGGCATGCCAGAAATGAGGGGCGGCAAGACAGGCTTTGAGAGGGGCAAGAGAGGCTTTGAGAGGGGCAAGAGAGGCTTTGAGAGGGACAAGAGAGGCTTTAAGAGGGGCAAGAGAGGCTTTGAGAGGGACAAGAGAGGCTTTGAGAGGGACAAGAGAGGCTTTGAGATAGGCAAGAAGTGCTTTGAGAGGGACAAGTGAGGCTTTGAGAGGGACAACAAGAGGCTTTGAGAGGGGCAAAAGAGGCTTTGAAGGCAGAGAGAGGCTTTGAAGGACAAGAGAGGCTTTGAGAGGGACAAGAGAGACTTTGAGATGAGCAAGAGAGGCTTTGAGAGGGGCAAGAGAGGCTTTGAGAGGGACAAGAGAGGCTTTGAGAGGGACAAGAGAGGATTTGAGAGGGGCAAGAGTGGCTTTGAGAGGGCAAGAGAGTTTTCAGAGAGGCAAGAAAGTCTTTGAGAGGGACAAGTGAGGCTTTGAGAGGGTTTGAGAGGGACAAAAGAGGCTTTGAGAGGGACAAGAGAGGCTTTGAGAGGGGCAAGAGAGGCTTTGAGAGGAAGAGTAGAGGCTTTGACAGGGACAAGTGAGGCTTTGAGAGGAGCAAGAGAGGCTTTGAGAGGGGCAAGAGAGGCTTTGAGAGGGACAAAAGGGCTTGAGAGGGGCAAGAGAGGCATTTGAGAGGAAGAGTAGAGGCTTTGACAGGGACAAGTGAGGCTTTGAGAGGAGCAAGAGAGGCTTTGAGAGGGGCAAGAGAGGCTTTGGAGGGACAAAAGAGGCTTTGAGAGGGGCAAGAGAGGCTTTGAGAGGAAGATAAGGCTTTGACAGGGACAAGTGAGGCTTTGGAGGGCAAGAGAGGCTTTGAAGAGGGGAAGAGAGGCTTTGAGAGGGACAAAAGAGGCTTTGAGAGTGGCAAGAGAGGCTTTGAGAGGGACAAGTGAGGCTTTGAGAGGGACAAGAGAGGCTTGAAAGCAAGAGAGCGTTGAGAAGGACAAGAGAGGCTTGAGAGGGACAAGAGAGGCATTTGAGAGGGACAAGAGAGGTTTGTAGGGACAAGAGAGACTTTGGAGGGACAAGAGAGGCTTTGAGAGGGTAAGAGAGGGTTTGTGAGGGATCAAGAGAGGCTTTGAGAGGGCAAGAGAGGCTTTGAAAGGGCAAGTAGAGGCTTTGAGAGGAGCAAGAGAGGCTTTGAAAGGGGCAAGAGAGGCTTTGAGAGGGGCAAGAGAGGCTTTGAGAGGGACAAAAGAGGCTTTGAGAGGGGCAAGAGAGGCTTTGAGAGGGACAAGTGAGGCTTTGAGAGGGACAAAAGAGGCTTTGAGAGTGGCAAGAGAGGCTTTGAAAGGGACAGGAGAGGCTTTGAGAGGAGCAAGAGAGGGTTTGAGAGAGACAAGAGAGGCTTTGAGAGGAGCAAGAGAAGCTTTGAGAGGGACAAGAGAGGCTTTGAGAGGGACAATAGAGGCTTTGACAGGAACAAGAGAGGCTTGAGAAGACAAGAGAGGGTTTGAGAAGGACAAGAGAGGCTTGGAGAGGAACAAGAGAGGCTTTGAGAGGGAGAAGAGAGGGTTTGTGAGGGACAAGAGAGACTTTGAGAGGGACAAGAGAGGCTTTGAGAGGGATAGAGAGGCTTTGAGAGGACAAGAGAGGCTTTGAGAGGGAAGAAGAGAGGCTTGGAGAAGGACAAGAGAGGCTTTGAGAGGGACAAGAGAAGCTTTGAGAGGGACAAGAGAGCTTGAGAGGGACAAGAAAGGCTTGAGAGGGACAAGAGAGCTTGGAAGGGACGAAGAGAGGCTTTGGAGAGGGACAAGAGAGGGTTTGTGATGGACGAGGGGAGTTTGAGAGGGACAAGAGAGGTTTGAGAGGGACAAGAGAGGGTTTGTGAGGGACAAGAGAGGCTTTGAGAGGGACAAGAGAGGCTTTGAGAGGAACAAGAGAGACTTTGAGAGGGACAAGAGAGACTTTGAGAGGACAAGAGAGGCTTTGACAGGGACAAGAGAGGCTTTGACAGGGACAAGAGAGGCTTTGACAGGGACAATAGAGGCTTTGACAGGTACAAGAGAGGCTTTGACAGGGACAAGAGATGGTTTGAGAGAGACAAGAGAGGCTTTGAGAGGGACAAGAGAGACTTTGAGAGGACAAGAGAGGCTTTGACAGGGACGAGGAGAGGCTTTGGCGGGGGACAAGAGAGGCTTTGAGAGGGACAAGAGAGGCTTTGAGAGGACAAGAGAGGCTTTGAGAGGGACAAGAGATGGTTTGAGAGGGACAAAGAGGTTTTTAGAGGAGCAAGAGAGGCTTTGAGAGGGACAAGACAGGTTTTGAGAGGGACAAGAGAGGTTTTGAGAGGGACAAGAGAGGCTTTGAGATGGACAAGAAGGGCTTTGAGAGGGACAAGAGAGGCATTGAGAGGGACAAGAGATAGTTTGAGAGGGTCAGGAGAGGTTTTGAGAGAGACAAGAGAGGCTTTGAGAGGGCAAGAGAGGCTTTGAGAGGGAGAAGAGAGGATTTGAGAGGGGCAAGAGAGGCTTTGAGAGGGACAAGAGAGGGGCAAGAGGGGGTTTGAGAGGGACAAGAGAGGCTTTGAGAGGGACAAGAGAGGCTTTGAGAGGGACAAGAGAGGCTTTGAGAGGGCAAGAATCGCGAACAACGACATGAGGATGCAAAACAGGATGGCCACGTGGGGAGTTGAATGATAGCTCTAGGTCTTTCGTGTTGCAATCAACACATCGAGAGCTTGCAAAGTTGCAGAAATGAGTAAGTAATCTTAGCAAATTGGTTTCGAGGGACGCCTTGCTGAGACTCACAGACTGACACAGTGGGTTAAGGCAGGGTACCAGGGTCATCATAGGTCACCGTGGGTCAGGACCGTGGCTTGAGCCACTGGTGTGGGCGCCGGAAATGGTCTTCCAACGGGACACAGTCCACGGAAATGAAGTTAGGGCTAGTGTCTCCAGACTCTCAGCCAGCAGCCAGTGTGTACTGTCAGCACTCAGTGTGTGTGCTGTTGTCAACACCCAGTGTGTGTGTGTGTGTGTGTGTGTGTGTGTACTGCCAGCACCCAGTGTGTGTGTACTGTCAGTATCCAGTGTGTGTGTGTACTGCCAGCACCCAGTGTGTGTATACTGTCAGTATCCAGTGTGTGTGTGTACTGTCAGTATCCAGTGTGTGTGTGTACTGTCAGTATCCAGTGTGTGTGTGTACTGCCAGCACCCAGTGTGTGTATACTGTCAGTATCCAGTGTGTGTGTGTACTGTCAGTATCCAGTGTGTGTGTGTACTGCCAGCACCCAGTGTGTGTACACTGTCAGTATCCAGCGTGTGTGTGTACTGCCAGCACCCAGTGTGTGTACACTGTCAGTATCCAGTGTGTGTGCTGTTGTCAGCACCCAGTGTGTGTGTGTGTGTGTGTGTACTGCCAGCACCCAGTGTGTGTGTACTGTCAGTATCCAGTGTGTGTGTGTACTGCCAGCACCCAGTGTGTGTACTGTCAGTATCCAGTGTGCGTGTGTACTGCCAGCACTCAGTGTAGTGTGTGTGTACTGTCAGCACCCAGTGTGTGTGTGTGTACTGCCAGCACCCAGTGTCTGTGTACTGTCAGTATCCAGTGTGCGTGTGTACTGCCAGCACTCAGTGTAGTGTGTGTGTACTGTCAGCACCCAGTGTGTGTGTGTACTGCCAGCACCCAGTGTGTGTGTGTGTACTGTCAGTATCCATTGTGTGTGTGTACTGTCAATATCCAGTGTGCATGTGTACTGCCAGCGCCCAGTGTGTGTGTACTATCAGTATCCAGTGTGCGTGTGTACTGCCAGCACCCAGTGTGTGTGTTTACTGTCGGCATCCAGTGTGTGTACTGCTGTCAGCACCCAGTGTGTGTGTGTGTACTGCCAGCACCCAGTGTGTGTGTACTGTCAGTATCCAGTGTGTGTACTGCTGTCAGCACCCAGTGTGTGTGTGTGTACTGCCAGCACCCAGTGTGTGTGTGTACTGTCAGTATCCAGTGTGCGTGTGTACTGCCAGCACCCAGTGTGTGTGTACTGTCAGTATCCAGTGTGTGTACTGCTGTCAGCACCTATGTGTGTGTGTGTACTACCAGCACCCAGTGCGTGTGTACTGCCAGCACCCAGTGTGTGTGTGTGTGTACTGCCAGCACCCCAGTGTGTGTGTGTGTACTGCCAGCACCAAGTGTGTGTGTGTACTGTCAGTATCCAGTATGTGTACTGCTGTCAGCACCCAGTTTTGTACTCACCTAGTTGAGGTTGCAGGGGTCGAGTCCAAGCGCCTGGCCCCGCCTCTTCACTGGTCGCTATTAGGTCACTCTCCCTGTACCGTGAGCTTTATCATACCTCTGCTTAAAGCTATGTATGGATCCTGCCTCCACTACTTCGCTTCCCAAACTATTCCACTTCCTGACTACTCTGTGGCTGAAGAAATACTTCCTAACATCCCTGTGATTCATCTGTGTCTTCAACTTCCAACTGTGTCCCCTTGTTACTGTGTCCAATATCTGGAGCATCCTGTCTTTGTCCACCTTGTCAATTCCTCTCAGTATTTTGTATGTCGTTATCATGTCCCCCCTATCTCTCCTGTCCTCCAGTGTCGTCAGGTTGATTTCCCTTAACCTCTCCTCGTAGGACATACCTCTTAGCTCTGGAACTAGTCTTGTTGCAAACCTTTGCACTTTCTCTAGTTTCTTTACGTGCTTGGCTAGGTGTGGGTTCCAAACTGGTGCCGCATACTCCAATATGGGCCTAACGTACACGGTGTACAGGGTCCTGAACGATTCCTTATTAAGATGTCGGAATGCTGTTCTGAGGTTTGCTAGGCGCCCATATGCTGCAGCCGTTATTTGGTTGATGGGCGCTTCAGGAGATGTGCCTAGTGTTATACTCACCCCTTTTACCTTGAGTGAGATTTGTAGTCTCTGACCCCCTAGACTGTACTCCGTCTGCCGTCTTCTTTGCCCTTCCCCAATCCTCATGACTTTGCGCTTGGTGGGATTGAACTCCAGGAGCCAATTGCTGGACCAGGTCTGCAGCCTGTCCAGATCCCTTTGTAGTTGTGCCTGGTCTTCGATCGAGTGAATTCTTCTCATCAACTTCACGTCATCTGCAAACAGGGACACCTCAGAGTCTATTCCTTCCGTCATGTCGTTCACAAATACCAGAAACAGCACTGGTCCTAGGACTGACCCCTGTGGGACCCCGCTGGTCACAGGTGCCCTCTCTGACACCTCGCCACGTACCATGATTCGCTGCTGTGTGTGTGTGTGTGTGTGTGTGTGTGTGTGTGTGTATACTGTCAGTACCCATTGTGTGTACGGTCACTACCCAGTGTGTGTGTGTGTGTGTACTGTCAGTATCTAGTGTGTTTGTGTATACTGTCAGTACCCAGTGTGTATACTGCTGTCAGCACCCAGTGTGTGTGTGTGTGTACTGTCAGTACCCAGTGTGTGTGTGTGTGTGTGTGTGTGTACTGTCAGTACCCAGTGTGTGTGTGTGTGTGTGTGTACTGTCAGTTCCCAGTGTGTGTGTATGTGTACTGTCAGCACCCAGTATGTGTACTGTCAGCACTCAGTGATCTTGTTGAGAAGGGCCTGGATATTGAGACGTCTTGGATAGAAAACCAATACATCATCAACGTATCTTAGCCAGGTAACAGTGTTGGGAGTGAGGCTGCTGAATGTCTCTGTCTCCAGGATGTCCATGAAGAGGTTGGCAAGCACAGCATGTACTGTCACCACACAGTGTGTGTACTGTCAGCACCCAGTATGTTTGTACTGTCACCACACAGTGTGTGTACTGTCAGCACTCAGTGTATGTGTACTGTCAGCACCAAGTATGTGTACTGTCAGCACCAAGTATGTGTACTGTCAGCACCAAGTATGTGTACTGTCAGCACCAAGTATGTGTACTGTCAGCACCAAGTATGTGTACTGTCAGCACCCAGTGTGTTTGTACTGTCACCACACAGTGTTTGTACTGTCCAGTGTATGTGTACTGTCAGCACCAAGTATGTGTACTGTCAGCACCCAGTGTGTGTGTACTGTCACCACACAGTGTTTGTACTGTCCAGTGTATGTGTACTGTCAGCACCAAGTATGTGTACTGTCAGCACCCAGTGTGTGTGTACTGTCA
>NW_026506391.1:0-15144 GCF_026875155.1 Cherax quadricarinatus
AGCGGGGGTCCTAGTTGGGTGCTCCCCCTATATTCCACCCAAATTTTCTAGAACATCCATCGTGAGTGTTATTACGCAATCCATGTTATCGAACCCCCACATGACATCAGCAGCAGTCAGTAGAGGAGTGCCCAGCAGCAGTCAGTGACGGAGTGGTCAGCAGTAGTCAGTAGAGGCTGCAACTTCAAGATTGCACGTGGAGGAATAAAGAACACAATGGTAGAGATAATGGTGAGAAAAATGGCGTAGAGAATGGTGGAGATAGTGGAGAAGATAATGGTGGTGGTGGAGAGGTAAAGGCTGCTGCGGGAGCCGTGTTGATGATGGGTGTGGCTAATCCCGATTATAGGAATGACCAGAGATAATGGAATGGTCACTGGGTTGGTCTTGGAGAGAGGGTAGTGGTGTAGTTATAGTGAGGTGGTGGGGTGGCCCGTTGTGGGTGACAGTGTTGGTGGATGGAGTGGAAACATGGACCATCTACCATCAACACTGTCTTTGGTTCCTCACTGTGACCTTTAAGACACAGTAACACAGCTCCAGAAGCTCTGGGAGCCATGCTGTTAGTGTTGTTTGAAAGAACTTAAGTGAATGTGACCTGGCCTGACTAAGTTAGGGCATTAGTTTAAGTCAGTAGGAGACATGGATCTGCCTCGCATGGGCCAGTAGGCCTGCTGCAGTGTTTCTTTCCTATTTCTTATAACTAGTGTAGTCCCTGTCTAACCAATAGGTTCTTTATAATTATTAGTTACCAGAGTACCATTAGTGTCTTCCTTAAAAATAAACGAAATAAATATACCGAACAGAATACACTTACTGTATATTATAGAGGAGTTGTGTCCTGAAAACTGGGGAAACGTCAGTACTGGGTTACTGTATCAGACGTCTGGGCACTGGGGAAGCGTCAGTACTGGGATTACTGTTTCGGACTCCTGACACTGGGGAAAACGTCAGTACTGGGATTACTGTATCATGACGTCCTGACACTGGGGAAACGTCAGTACTGGGATTTACTGTATCAGGACGTCCTGACACTGGGGAAACGTCAGTATGGGATTACTGTATCAGGACGTCCTGACACTGGGGAAAGTCAGACTGGGATTTACTGTATCAGGACGGGCCTGACACTGGGGAAACGTCAGTACTGGGATTACTGTATCAGGGCTTTCCCGACACTGGGGAAGCGTCAGTACTGGGGGTTTCTGTATCAAAGGGCGTCCTGGGAAATTGGAAATGTCAGTACTTGGATTACTGTATCAGGACGTTTCTGACACTGGGGAAAACCGTCAGTAATTGGGATTACTGTATCAGGACGTCCTGACACTGGGGAAACGTCAGTACTGGGATTACTGTAAACAGGACGGTCCTGACACTGGGGAAGGGGTCAGTACTGGGATTACTGTATCAGGACGTCCTGACACTGGGGAAACGTCAGTACTGGGATTACTGTTATCAGGACGTCCTGACACTGGGGAAAGTCAGTACTGGGGTTACTGTAAACAGGACGTCCTGACACTGGGGAAACGTCAGTACTGGGATTACTGTATCAGGAGTCCTGACACTGGGGAAGCGTCAGTACTGGGAATTACTGTATCAGGACGTCCTGACACTGTGGAAAAAGTCAGTACTTGGATTACTGTTTTCAGGACGTCCTGACACTGGGGAAACGTCAGTAATGAGATTACTGTATCAGGACGTCCTGACACTGGGGAAACGTCAGTAATGGGATACTGTTATCAAGGACGTCCTGACACTGGGGAAACGTCAGTACTGGGATTACTGTATCAGGACGTCCTGACACTGGGGAAACGTCAGTACTGGGATTACTGTATCAGGACGTCCTGACACTGGGGAAACGTCAGTACTGGGATTACTGTATCAGGACGTCCTGACACTGGGGAAAACGTCAGTAACTTGGATTACTGTATCAGGACGTCCTGACACTGTGGGGAAACGTCAGTATGGGATTACTGTATATCAGGACGTCCTGACACTGGGGAAACGTCAGTAATGGGATTACTGTATCAGGACGTCCTGACACTGGGGAAAACGTTCTAGTACTGGGATTTCTGTATCAGGACGTCTAGACACTGGGGAAACGTCAGTTAAGGAGATTACTGTATCAGGACGTCTAGAATCTGGGAAACGTTCAGTTAATGGTGATTACTGGTATCAGACATGTCCTGACATGGGACAACGTCAGTACTGATTACAGTGATCAGACGTCCTGACACTGGGTACATCAGTTGCTGGAAGTGCTTGTTAAGTGAGTGCTAGTTAAGTGAGTCTAGTTTAGTGCTTGCTTGAGTGCTAGTTAAGTGAGTGCTAGTTAAGTGAGTGCTAGTTAAGTGGTGGAGTGTAGTTAAGTGAGTGCTAGTTAAGTAGTGCTAGTTATAGTGAGTAGTGGTGTAGTTAAGTGAGTGGTAGTTAAGTGAGTGCTAGTTAAGTGAGTGCTAGTTAAGTGAGCGCTAGTTAAGTGAGTGCTAGTTAAGTGAGTGCTAGTTAAGTGAGTGTTAGTTAAGTGAGTGCTAGTTAAGTGAGTGCTAGTTAAGTGAGTGCTAGTTAAGTGTGCTAGTTAAGTGGGTGTAGTAAGTGGTGCTAGTTAAGTGAGTGGTAGTTAAGTGAGCGCTAGTTAAGTGAGTGGTAGTTAAGTGAGTGGTAGTTAAGTGGTGCTAGTTAAGTGAGTGCTAGGTTAAGTGAGTGCTAGTTAAGTGAGTGCTATTAAGTGAGTGCTAGTTAAGTGAGTGGTAGTTAAGTGAGTGCTAGTTAAGTGAGTGCTAGTTAAGTGAGTGGTATTAAGTAGTGCTAGTTAAGTGAGTGCTAGTTAAGTGAGTGTTATTTAAAGTGAGTGCTAGTTAAGTAGTGCAGTTAAGTGAGTGCTAGTTAAGTGAGTGCTAGTTAAGTGAGTGCTATTAAGTGAGTGCAAAGTTAAGTGAGTGCTAGTTAAGTGAGGGGGTATTAAGTGAGTGGTAGTTAAGTAAAGTGCTAGTTAAGTGAGTGCTAGTTAAGTGGTGGTAGTTAAGTGATGTAGTTAAGGAGTGCTAGTTAAGTGAGTGCTAGTTAAGTGAGGTGGTAGTTAAGTGAGTGGTAGTTAAGTGAGTGGTAGTTAAGTGGTGGTAGTTTAAGTGAGTGCTAGTTAAGTGAGTGCTAGTTAAGTGAGTGTTGTTAAGTGAGTGGTAGTTAAGTGAGTGCTAGTTAAGTGAGTGCTAGTTAAGTGAGTGCTAGTTAAGTGAGTGCTAGTTAAGTGAGTGCTAGTTAAGTGAGTGTTATTTAAAGTGATGCTAGTTAAGTGAGTGCTAGGTTAAGTGAGTGCTAGTTAAGTGAGTGCTAGTTAAGTGAGTGCTAGTTAAGGGGAGTGCTAGTTAAGTGAGTGCTAGTTAAGTGAGTGCTAGTTAAGTGAGTGCTAGTTAAGTGAGTGCTAGTTAATTGAGTGCATTAAAGTGAGTGCTAGTTAAGTGATGCTAGTTAAGTGAGTGCTAGTTAAGTGAGTGGTAGTTAAGTGAGTGCTTTTTTAAAGTGAGTGCTAGTTAAGTGAGGGGAAAGTTAAGTGAGTGCTAGTTAAGTGAGTGCTAGTTAAGTGAGTGGTAGTTAAGTGAGTGCTAGTTAAGTGAGTGCTAGTTAAGTGAGTGCTAGTTAAGTGAGTGCTAGTTAAGTGAGTGCTAGTTAAGTGAGTGCTGTTAAGTGATGCTAGTTAAGTGGGTTGCTAGTTAAGTGAGTGGTAGTTAAGTGAGTGCTAGTTAAGTGAGTGCTAGTTAAAGTGAGTGGTAGTTAAGTGAGTGCTAGTTAAGTGAGGCAGTTAAGTGAGTGGTAGTTAAGTGAGTGCTAGTTAAGTGAGTGCTAGTTAAGTGAGTGCTAGTTAAGTGAGTCTAGTTAAGTGAGTGCTAGTTAAGTGAGTGCTAGTTAAGTGAGGGGTAGTTAAGTGAGGCTAGTTAAGTGAGGCTAGTTAAGTGAGTGGTAGTTAAGTGGGTGCTAGTTAAGTGAGTGCTAGTTAAGTGAGTGGTAGTTAAGTGAGTGCTAGTTAAGTGAGGTGTTAAGTGAGTGCTATTTTGGGTGAGTGCTAGTTAAGTGAGGTTAGTTAAGTGAGTGCTAGTTAAGTGAGTGCTAGTTAAGTGAGTCTAGTTAAGTGATGTTAGTTAAGTGAGTGTTAGTTAAGTGAGTGCTAGTTAAGTGAGTGCTATTTTAGTGCCCTGAATTGTTTTCAGAGGGACCTAACTCTTCAAGTACGTGACCTTCAAGAAAGACTTAAGAATGTTTTATATCACCGTTCATTTTCAATGTTATATTTTTTAAACTTCTGTTTGAAACTGTAAAGTAAGGTGTCCGTCTCCTGTTTGACGGTAGAGCGGGCGCTCAAACCAAACAGCACCCGGTTCAATCTTGGACTGGAAGAGACGTGTGGACACCTAACACTTGAAAATTTGGGGAGTTAGTTGGCTGTTGTCTCTCCCACACAATTCAACGTAATAACTCTTAAGACATCCAAAAGATGCTATAGTTTTTTGTGCATCACCAGAAGCAACAGTCTGGTTGACAAGTGAACACCAGCGAGCCTAACCTATGGGCGGGCTCCAGGGGTAGTAAAAAAATCTCAGAACTCATTTAAAGGTATATCAGAGGTATGGGGGTCATATTGCCACTTCACCCCTCCGCCTGTGGGGATGGTCCAGCCTGTGGTGGATGGTCCACCTGTGGTGGATGGTCCAGCCGTGGTGGATGGTCCAGCCTGTGGTGGGTGGTCCAGCCGTGTGTGGATGGTCCAGCCTGTGGTGGAGGTCCAGCCTGTGGTGGATGGTCCAGCCTGTGGTGGATGGTCCAGCCTGTGGTGGATGGTCCAGCCTGTGGTGGATGGTCCGCCTGTGGTGGATGGTCCAGCCTGTGGTGGATGGTCCAGCTTGTGGTGATGGTTCCCGCCTGTGGTGGATGGTCCAGCTTGTGGTTTGGATGTCCAGCCTGTGGTGGATGGTCCAGCCTGTGGTGGATGGTCCAGCCTGTGGGGATGGTCCAGCTTGTGGTGGATGGTCCACCCGTGGTGGATGGTCCAGCCTGTGGTGGATGGTCCAGCCTTGGTGGATGGTCCAGCTTGTGGTGGATGGTCCAGCCTGTGGGGGATGGTTTCCCGCCCGTGGGGATGGTCCAGCCTGTGGTGGATGGTCCAGCTTGTGGTTGGGTGTCCAGCCTGTGGTGGATGGTCCAGCCTTGTTGGATGGTCCAGCCTTGTGGTGGATGGTTTCCCGCCTGTGATGGATGGTCCAGCCTGTGGTGGATGGTCCAGCCTGTGGTGGATGGTCCAGCCTGTGGTGGATGGTCCAGCCTGGTGGATGGTCCACCTGTGGTGGATGGTCCAGCCTGTGGTGGGTGGTCCAGCCTGGGTGGATGGTCCACCTGTGGTGATGTCCAGCCTGTGGGGTATGGTCCAGCCTGTGGTGGATGGTCCAGCCGTGGTGGATGGGCCGCCTGTGGTGGATGGTCCAGCCTGTGGTGGATGGGCCAGCCCGTGGTGGATGGTCCAGCCTGTGGGGGGATGGTCCGCCTGTGGGGGATGGTCCAGCCTGTGGTGGATGGTCCAGCCTGTGGGGGATGGTTCAGCCTGTGGTGGATGGTCCAGCCTTTTGGGGGATGGTCCAACCTGTGGTGGATGGTCCAGCCTGTGGGGATGGTTCAGCCTGTGGTGGATGGTCCGCCTGTGGTGGATGGTCCAGCCCGTGGTGGATGGGTCCAACCTGTGGTGGATGGTCCAGCCTGTGTGGATGGTTCAGCCTGTGGTGGATGGTCCAGCCTGTGGTGGGTGGTTCAGCCTGTGGTGGATGGTCCAACCTGTGGTGGATGGGCCAGCCCGTGGTGGATGGTTTAGCCTGTGGTGGATGGTCCAGCCCGTGGTTTGGGTGGTCAAGCCGTGGTGGATGGTCCAGCCTGGGGGTGGATGGGCCAGCTGTGGTGGATGGTTCCAGCCTATGGTGGATGGTCTAGCTTGTGGTGGATGGTCCAGCTTGTGGTGGGTGGTCCAGCCTGTGGTGGATGGTCCAGCCGTGGTGGATAGTCCAGCCTGTGGTGGATGGTCCAGCCCGTGGTGGAGGGTCCAGCCCGAGGTGGATGGTCCAGCCTGTGGTGGATGGTCCAGCCTGTGGTGGATGGTCCAGCTGAGGTGGATGGTCCAGCTTGTGGGTGGATGGTCCAGCCTGTGGTGGATGGGTTTAATCTGTGGTGGGTGGTCCAGCCTGTGGTGGATGGTCCAGCCTATGGTGGATGTCAAGCCACTGGTGGATGATCCAGCCTGTGGGTGGTCCAGCCTGTGGGGGATGGTCAGCTTGTGGTGGATTGGGCAAACTTGTGGTAGATGGTCCACCTGTGGTGGATGGTCAGCTTGTGGTGGATGGTCCAGCTTGTGGTGGATGGTCCGCCTGTGGTGGATGGTTCAGCTTGTGGTGGATGGTCCAGCCTGTGGTGGATGATCCAGCTTGTGGTGGATGGTCCAGCTTGTGGTGGATTGGTCCCGTCTGTGATGGATGGTCCCGTCTGTGCTGTGGGGAGGTCCAGCCTGTGGTGGATGGTCCAGCCTGTGGTGGATGATCCAGCCTGTGGTGAATGGTCCGATGTGGTGGATGTCCAGCCTGTGGTGGATGGTCCAACCTGTGGTGGATGGTCCAGCCTGTGGTGGATGGTCCAGCCTGGGTGGATGGTCCAGCCTGTGGTGGATGGTCCAGCCTGTGGTGGGATGGTTCGCCTGTTGGGGGATGGTCCAGCCTGTGGTGGATGGTCCAACCTGTGGTGGATGGTCCAGCCTGTGGTGGATGGTTCAGCCTGTGGGGGTTTGGGCCAGCCTGTGGGGGATGGTCCAGCCTGTGGTGGATGGTCCAACCCGTGGTGGATGGTCCAGCCTGTGGTGGATGGTTCAGCCTTGGTGGATGGTCCAGCCTGTGGTGGATGGTTCAGCCTGTGGTGGATGGTCCAACCCGTGGTGGATGGTCCAGCCTGTGGTGGATGGTTCAGCCTGTGGTGGATGGTCCAGCTTGTGGTGGAGTCAAGCCCGTGGTGGATGGTCCAGCCTGTGGTGGATGGTCCAGCCTGTGGTGGATGGTTCCAGCCTATGGTGGATGGTCTAGCTTGTGGTGGATTGGTCCAGCTTGTGGTGGATGGTCCAGCCTGGGTGGATGGTCCAGCCTGTGGTGGGTAGTCCAGCCCGTGGTGGATGGGCCAGCCTGTGGTGGAGGGTCCAGCCTGAGGTGGTATGGTCCAGCCTGTGGTGGATTTGGTTTCCCGCCTGTGGTGGATGGTCCAGCCTGAGGTGGATGGTCCGTTGTGGTGGATGGTCCAGCCTGTGGTGGATGGTTCAATCTGTGGTGGTGGTCCAGCCTGTGGTGGATGGTCCACCTTATGGGGGATGGTCAAGGGCCATGGTGGATGATCCAGCCTGTGGTGGATGGTCCAGCCTTGTGGGGGATGGTTTCCCGCTTGTGGTGGATGGTCCAGCTTTTGGTAGATGGTCCAGCCTGTGTGGATGGTCCAGCTTTTGGTGGATGGTCCAGCTTGTGGTGGATGGGGCCAGCCTGTGGTGGATGGTTCAGCTTGTGGTGGATGGTCCAGCCTGGGTGGATGATCCAGCTTGTTTGGGGGATGGGTCCAGCTTGTGGTGGATGGTCCAGTCTGTGATGGATGGTCCAGTCTGTGCTGGTGGATGGTCCAGCCTGTGGTGGATGGTCCAGCCCGTGGTGGATGATCCAGCCTGTGGTGAATGGTCCAGCATGTGGTGATGGTCCAGCCTTTGGTGGATGGTCCGCCTGTGGTGGATGGTCCAACCTGTGGTGGATGGTCCAGCCTGTGGTGGATGGTTTTAGCCCGTGGGGATGGTCCAGCCTGTGGGGATGTCAAAACCCGTGGTGGATGGTCCAGGGCCCGTGTGGATGGTTCAGCCTGTGGTGGATGGGCCACCTGTGGTGGGTGGTCCAGTCTGTAGTGGATGGTTCAGCCTGTGGTTTGGATGGCCAGCTTGTGGTGGGTGGTCAAGCCTGTGGCGGATGGTCCCGCCTGTGGTGGATGGCCAGCCTGTGGTGGATGGTCCAGGGCCCATGGTGGATGGTCTGCTTGTGGTGGATGGTCCAGCTTGTGGTGGATGGTCCAGCCTGTGGTGGATGGTTCAGCCTGTGGTGGATGGTCCAGCTTGTGGTGGGTGGTCAAGCCTGTGGTGGGTGGTTCAGCCTGTGGTGGATGGTCCAGCCTGTGGTGGGTGGTCCAGCCTATGGTGGATGGTCTAGCTTGTGGTGGATGGTCCAGCTTGTGGTGGATGGTCCAGCCTGTGGTGGATGGTCCAGCCTGTTGGGGGATGGTCCAGCCCGAGGTGGATGGGCCAGCCTGTGGGGGAGGTCCAGCCTGAGGTGGATGGTCCAGCTGTGTGGATGGTCCAGCCTGTGGTGGATGGTTTCCCGCCTGAGGTGGGTGGCCAGCTTGTGGTGGTGGTCCAGCCTGTGGTGGATGGTTCAATCTGTGGTGGGTGGTCCAGCCCGTGGGGGATGGTCCAGTCTATGGGGGATGGTCAAGCCACTGGTGGATGATCCAGCCTGTGGTGGAAAGGTCCAGCCTTGGTGGATGGTCCAGCTTGTGGTGGATGGTCCAGCTTGTGGTAGATGGTCCAGCCTGTGGTGGATGGGCCAGCTTGTGGTGGATGGTCCAGCTGTGGTGGATGGTCCACCTGTGGTGGATGGTTCAGCTTGTGGTGGAAAGGGCCAGCTGTGGTGGATGGTCCAGCCTGTGGTGGATGATCCAGCTTGTGGTGATGGTCCAGCTTGTGGTGGATGGTCCAGTTGTGATGGATGGTCCAGTCTGTGCTGTGGTGGATGGTCCAGCCTGTTGGGGGATGGTCCAGCCTGTGGGGGATGATCCAGCCTGTGTGGGAAAGGTCCAGCATGTGGTGGATGGTCCAGCCTGTGGTGGGTGGTCCAGCCTGTGGGGGATGGTCCAACTGTGGTGGATGGTCCAGCCGTGGTGGATGGTTCAGCCTGTGGTGGATGGTCCAGCCTGTTGTGGATGGTCCAACCTGTGGTGGATGGTCCAGCCTGTGGTGGATGGTTCAGCCTGTGGTGGGTGGTCCAACCTGTGGTGGTGGTCCAGCCTGTGGTGGATGGTTCAGCCCGTGGTGGATGGTCCAGCTTGTGGTGGATGGTCAAGCCTGTGGCGGGTGGTCCAGCCTTGGTGGATGGTCCAGCCTGTGGTGGATGGTCCAGCCTATGGTGGATGGTCTAGCTTGTGGTGGATGGTCCAGCTTTGGTGGATGTCCAGCCTGTGGTGGATGGTCCAGCCCGTGGTGGATGGTCCGCCTGTGGTGGGTGGGCCAGCCTGTGGTGGAGGGTCCAGCCTGAGGTGGATGGCCAGCCCGTGGTGGATGGTCCAGCCTGTGGTGGATGGTCCCGCTGTGGTGGATGGTCCAGCTTGTGGGGATGGTCCAGCTGTGGTGGATGGTTCAATCTGTGGTGGGGGGTCCAGCCTGTGGTGGATGGTCCGCCTAGGTGGATGGTCAAGCAACTGGTGGATATCCAGCCTGTGGTGGATGGTCCAGCCTGTGGTGGATGGCCAGCTTGTGGTGGATGGTCCAGCTTGTGGTAGATGGTCCAGCCTGTGGTGGATGGTCCAGCTTGTGGTGGATGGTCCAGCTTGTGGTGGATGGTCCAGCCTGTGGTGGATGGTTCAGCTTTGTGGTGGATGGTCCAGCCTTTGGGGGGATGGTCCAACCCGTGGTGGATGGTCCAGTTGTGGTGGATGGTCCAGCTTTTGGTGGATGGTCCAGTCTGTGATGGATGGTCCAGTCTGTGCTGTGGTGGATGGTCCAGCCTGTGGTGGGTGGTCCAGCCTGTGGTGGATGATCCACCTGTGGTGAATGGTCCAGCATGTGGTGGATGTCCAGCCTGTTTGGGGATGATCCAGCTTGTGGTGGATGGTCCAGCTGTGATGGATGGGCCAGCCTGTGGTGGATGGTCCAGCTTGTGGGGGATGGTCCAGTCTGTGATGGAGGTCCAGTCTGTGCTGTGGTGGATGGTCCCGCCTGTGGTGGATGATTGAGCCTGTGGTGAATGGTCCAGCTTGTGATGGGGTGTCCAGGCTGTGATAGATGGTCCAGTCTGTGCTGTGGTGGATGGTCCAGCCTGTGGTGGATGATTCAGCCTGTGGTGAATGGGCCAGCATATGGGGATGGTCCAGGCTGTGGTGGATGGCCAGCCCGTGGGGGATGGTCCAACCTGTGGTGGATGGTCCAGCCTGTGTGGATGGTTCAGCCTGTGGTGGATGGTCCCGCCCGTGGGGGATGGTTTCCCAAACCCGTGGGGGATGGTCCCGCCTGTGGGGGATGGTTCAGCCTGTGGTGGATGTCCAACCTGTGGTGGATGGTCCAGCCTGTGGTGGATGGTTCGCCTGTGGTGGATGGTCCAGCTTGTGGTGGATGGTCAAGCCTGTGGCGGATGGGCCCCCTGTGGTGGATGGTCCCGCCTGTGTGGATGGTCCAGCCTATGGTGGATGGTCTAGCTTGTGGTGGATGGTCCACTTGTGGGGGGATGGTCCAGCCTGTGGTGGATGGTCCAGCCTGTGGTGGATGGTCACCTGTGGTGGATGGGGCCCAGCCGTGGTGGAGGGTCCACCTGAGGTGGATGGTCCAGCCCGTGGTGGATGGTCCAGCCTGTGGTGGATGGTCCAGCCTGTGGTGGTGGTCCGCTTGTGGTGGATGGGCCAGCCTGTGTGGATGGTTCAATCTGTGGTGGGTGGTCCAGGGCCCGTGGGATGGTCCAGCCTATGGTGGATGGTCAAGCAACTGGTGGATGATTTCCCGCCTGTGGGGGATGGTCCAGCCTTTGGTTTGGGTGGTCCCGCTTGTGGTGGATGGTCCAGCTTGTGGGAGATGGTCCAGCTGTGGTGGATGGTCCAAACTTGTGGTGGATGGTCCAGCTTGTGGTGGATGTCCAGCCTGTGGTGGATTGTTTTAGCCCTTTTGGGGATGGTCCAGCCTGTGGTGGATGGGCCAGCTTGTGGTGGATGGTCCTGTGGTGGATGGTCCCAGTCGTGATGGATGGTCCAGTCTGTGCTGTGGTGGATGGTCCACCTGTGGTGGATGGTCCAGCCTGTGGTGGATGATCCAGCCTGTGGTGAATGGTCCAGCATGGGGGGATGGTCCAGCCTGTGTTGGAGATCCACTTGTGGTGGATGGTCCAGCTTGTGTGGATGGTCCAGCCTGTGGTGGATGGTCCAGCTTGTGGTGGATGGTCCGTCTTTTGATGGATGGTCCAGTTCTGTGCTGTGGTGGATGGTCCAGCCTGTGGTGGATGATTGAGCCTGTGGGGAATGGTCCAGCTTGTGATGGATGGTCCAGGGTGTGATAGAGGTCCAGTCTGTGCTGTGGTGGATGGTCCAGCCTGTGGTGGATGATTCAGCCTGTGTGAATGGTCCAGCATGTGGTGGATGGTCCAGCCTTGGTGGATGGTTCAGCCTGTGGTGGATGTCCAGCATTTTGGTGGATGGGCCAGCCTGTGGTGGATTTATTCAGCCTTGGGGATGGTCCAGCCTGTGGTGGATGTCCAGCCTGTGGGGATGATTCTGCCTGGGTGAATGGTCCAGCATGTGGTGGATTTGGGCTAGCCTGTGGTGGATGGTCCAGCTTGTGGTGGATGGTCCAGCTTTGAGGGATGGTCCAGGCTGTGGTGGGTCGTCCAGCCTGTAGTGATGGTCCACTTGTGGTGTGTTGTGACCCTGAATGGGTCACAAAAGTATATGATGTATATTATGTATATGTGTATAATGTACATTACCTCTTCATATAATTTTATATTGCTTATATTTGCGGTAATAGCTAAATCGTAAATATATTGCTTTATATTATTAGACGTCCACCAGGACGCTGACATGTCCCTAGGACAGCTCTCCATCGGGCTGCTAACGGAGTCACTGGCTTCTTGGACCTCTTGGGGAGGGTCGATGGTGCTCGTGCAAGCAGCAGATCCCGGGGCAACTTGCTGCTGTTTGCAATGGCTGTCTGCCGAGGAGAGACAGGCACCTAGCAACATCGTTGTTGGGGCAATGGATGAATTCCATACTATGTTTGTTAACTGCTCATTACTCTGTAATTTTTCTATGATTGTAATCATGTCATAACGTGTTTATCATTCATTACCTTTGAAACTTGTCATGATTGTGACCAGCTCTACCGGAGCTCATTACCTTCGTAAATTCTCATGATTAATGTGTTTATGATTCATTACCTTTGCAATTATTCATGAGTGTGACCATCAACCTGGAGTCTATTACCCTTTTTAACTTGGTCATGATTTTTGACCAGATCTAGTTCATTACCTTGTAACTTGCTCAGCTATTAAAACTTTGGAGTCCTTCCCTGGACCAATTAAAGTACCTTCTGTAATCTTTTTTACTACCCCCCACAGGATGGGTATGTGGTGCATAATAAACATATTAAATAACATATTATTAGGTAGGATGTAACATTAATATTATTATTATGTGCTCATAGTTCAAGTCTTGATTGTCTAACTACTGTAATTATCCCCGTGGTTTTGTTTCTCTGCCGGGTTTTTGTTTTTGCTGGCAGCAACTGTCCATGGAGCTATCACGTGATCGAGGGGGGGGGGGTGTTCACACCTCGCCTGAAGTAGTCAGTCTGGGCTAGACTCTCTTGGTTGTTGGATGCATTCCTGACAAGACGTGCCTAACTCTCCCTTATTAGCCCTTGTTGGAAGATCGTCTCTGTCGCTTTCTTGTTGTTGGTTCTGTAGAACTCTGTTCACAGAACATTGTATAGACTTAGTGATTTTCGACGTTGTACTGAGGTTGTGTGTCGCATAGACACTCCGAGCAACTCAGGTCCTGAGCTGTAGCTTCTGGCCTAATTTGTACTGGTATCTGTGTATTATCACAGTCGGGGATTTTCTTATGCTGATCTTTGATTCAGTAGTATGGGAGTTTTGTGACTTTTGTGGAGGATCTGCTGATGGTCCCTACTTAGTGTCGTTATATTATCTCCTTGATCTTGATTCTGTGTTGCAGTTGCTTGTTATATTGCTATTGGGCTTAGCAGTCATTTATTGTTCAAGTAAGCTGTTCTGATTGCCAGGTGGTCAAGAAGTTAGTTTATTAGAGGACTTTGTCAGTCACTGGTTTAAGTCTAGCCGAGTCGTGAGACATAGTGAACTACTTAGAGCACTTACACACATACATACAAACTTATTTGTATATATGTATGTATTATTAAATATTAATGTACCAGACGGTACTTAAGACATAAAAATGTGATACGTGCCTTCAGCACAATAATACTGTACACGAGAGAAGTGATTATTCTTATTTTGTTTACATTACTTTAATTTAATTTGATAATATACCTCTAGACTATTATTAATAAATTTATTAAATTTAATTTCTTTAGTTAGTGACCACCAGTTGCAATCTAAAAGCGCTAATAATTATTATTGAATTCTAATGGATAATTGGACAAGGATGCTGACTACTTGTTACGAAAACCCAGTAACAGGCTGGATGCTAGAAGGGCAGTCCTTTCTAGTATTCACTGGAGATCTCTATGCTTATTAGAAATCAAGTTTTTTGTAACATGGTGGATGGTCCAGCCTGTGGTGGATGGTTCAGCTTGTGGTGAATGGTCCAGCCTGTGGTTTGATTGTCCAGCCTGTGGTGGATGGTCCAGCCTGTGGTGGATGGTCCAGCTTGCAGTGGATGGTCCAGCCTGTGGTGGATGGTCCAGCTATGGTAAGTTTATTTACGTACAGGTATACATGGGTACAATTATCAAATAGTAACAAAGAACATAAAAACAAGGAACACTGCAGGGGGCCCTACTGGCCCATATGCAAGGCAAAAAATACTTATCTGGGGTCTGCTCAGTGGAAAAGGTACTGTGTACCTGATACAGAGTTTGCAGGCTCGAGTCCTGATGTGGTAGTAGTGGTATTTAGTGGTGCTGGTGATTTGTCATGGGGGTTTTTCTTTAACGTGGATGGGGTAAGGAATACTCACGTAGGCTGGTAGAAAGTATAATATATAAGGGGAAGTATGGGAAGCACCAACAGCCGACCTGCCTCTCTCTGCTCCCTATCTTTGACTGACCCACCAGTGCCTACAGGGTGAGGGGTGTTTGAAAAACCTGCTATGGTCAGCAGCAATATAAACAGTCAATGATTCATGCGATGGTTGGTAGTTAGTCATCTACTGGTACACTGGTTACTGGTAACTGGTTACTAGGAACTGGTACTACTGCTGAAGCTCGGCGACACAATTTTATGTCGTCCCGACATACAGCTACTACAAACTAGAGACGGCAGGTGTACGGCTTGGGCTGATTCTATACAATGTCAAAGTACGCAGCAATTGAACATTAAACATACATAAGTAGATATTGGAATGGAAGCTTTTCGTATTGAAAATGTAATAAAACTGTAACGCATTACAAGGTATGATATAGCACAACTCATCGGAAAATCAACATTGGGATTACCACATAGAAGCGATAAAAAAAATTTGATCGTTCGATCTGTATTCATGTGATCTATGGGTTCTGAGGAAGGAATATATACAAAGAAAAGTGTTTTTAAAAGAAAGGCAGATTCGGTGCACTCAAATCTAGACTGTTAACTCTCAGAATTCGGAGAGAACGTGAACACAAAAAGAAATCTTGAATACTGATAAGTTGATTTTGTAATTATTCATCTTACAGGTTATTTACATTTAACCCCAACTTGCTTGGTGAGATTTGACATATGCAGAAAGGGTGTCATCTCTGGAGGATCAAACTCTGTTGCACTGGCTAAAATCATGCTGTATTTGAGACAAATCTGAATGGAAGTAACAAATGATACTTGAGGATTTCTCAATTCTGTCATGTACGTAGGGAATAACAACATTCAGGTTGATCGTCTGACTGATATCAGAGGTAGAGAGTAAAAGGTTTAGGGGATTGTCAGAGTTTGTCACATTAGTCTCGGTTGGAACATCATTATTCATCACTACTAACTTCATATGATCTAAATGCGATTCTTTTTACTCACAGTACTAATTTCTCCAACCCTTTTACTTATTACCCGGAAAATGTTCAACTACTCGATAAAAACCAACAAACTTTTGATCAAGCTTAGGCATTGACGGAAAGTT
>NW_026506392.1:0-26301 GCF_026875155.1 Cherax quadricarinatus
ATTGGCGAGAGTTAGGGTTAAAAGGCTACCGAATGTATGTTAGCAGTTCTTTAAAATTAAAGGGTGGGTAGCTATAGCGGTGAAGGAGTCCAGCCCTTGGCGTGTCTTAAGATGGGAGGAGGGGGGAGGTGGGAGGGTGGTGAGGGTAGATGGGTACTGGGGTGAGGTGAGGGTTTGTTTTATTGGCGTTTACATGCCAGCGGAAAGCAACACATAAAGTTAAAGTAGAATTTGTAAGGGAGGCTTTAACGTTTTACACTCGGGTTTGCCGTTCATTACCGTCATGGGTGGGGATTGGAATTGCGTTATCCGCCATGGCGATGTTGAGCCGCGGGGGGCGGGGTGCGTTTTACCTGTCTTACGGAATCTGCTGGGGGATGCAGGGGTTTATGATGTGGTGGGGGCGGGGTGGGTGGGGGGGGTTGGAGCATACGTTCGTTCGTAGGGGCTATGCGGCCCGTCTGGATAGACTTTATGTAACACAAGGGATTAGAGTTGGGCACGTACAGACCTTTGATGTGGGGTTTTCAGATCACCGTGCAGTGCTAGCGGACTTGAACTGGATGGAATGATCAGGGTTTATCCAGGTTATTGGAAACTGACATGCGGCTATTGGAGGGGGAGGGGGATGGGTCAGCTTTTCAGGACTGGTGGAAGGATATTTGGGAAACGCGACGGCAGGTGAATGTTTGTGGAATGGTGGGAAACGCGTGCCAAACCTGGAATAGCGAGTTATTATAAGAAGCGGGGAAAAGAGGAGGCGAGGTGGAGGTATGGGCTGGCAAAACTACTGGAGGGGCAGCTAAATGATTACTATGTGGGGGCGGGAGTAGTAGTCGGTATGACGACATTGAACATCTTCGTAGTCGACTTGCAGAAATTCACAATGAACGTTTCAATGCGGTTAGAGTCAGAGCAGGTATGGAAGAAGTGCTATGGGGTGACAAACCTTCGGGTTGTGTCTTGCGCAAATTTAGGGTCAGGCAACAGGCGACGTCCCTCTTGCAATTGGAAGTATGCACGGGTTTGGGTGGTTACCTGCCGGGTCAAGTACTCCTCACCACGGACAGCACGAGTTTTTATGCTGATCTATGGTTTGGGGAAAAACTACGAAGGGGAGTAGGGGGGGTCCATGAGGGCGGCCTGGTGGGGAGGGATTTCAGAAAAGTTATAAGTGACAGGGATAGAACGGTACTAGAAGGTAGAATTCGAGTGGAGGAGGTAGAGGAGGCGATTTTTAGTATGAGTAAAGGAAAGGCACCAGGTATAGATGGCATTTCGAATGATTTTTATAGGGCGCATTGGGGAAGTATTAAGCATTGTTTGGTTGATGTATTAAATTGCATGCTCACGGAGGGGAGGTTAGGTATGTCACAAAGTACGGGGGTAGTTGTGTTGGTGCCCAAAAAGGGAGGGGGAGGGGTCTGAGTGCATATAGAGCAATATCTCTTATGTGCTCTGACTATAAAATCTTTGCAAAAGTTTTAGGAAACAGAATGAGGAAGGTTATGGGGTGGTTATTCACGAGGGACAGCTAGGCATACCAGGTAGGAGCATGAGGGACGGACATGTACGTATTAGGGAGTTTTTGGAGGAATGTCAAGGGGGGGGTGTCCTCGGGCTTGACTGGCAAAATGCTTATGACTGTGTTGATAGGGATTTATTGAGGCTTATTTTATTGAAGCAGGGTTTTGGAGAGGGAATTGCAAGATGGGTGGATACCTTGTATGCCACGGCTATGGTACGCGTACAGGTAAACGGTAAATTGGGTCAGCCGGTCCGTATGGAAAGGGGTTTGAGGCAAGGGTGCCCCCTCTCCCAGCTGCTTTTTGCTTGTATGCAAAACCCATTTATGAGCTGGTGGATGGTGGTTTGAGGCGTGGAACGCTGAGCAGTGACCATGCAGCGCGTGTGGGTCGGGTACGTAGATGATACCACAATTCTGTTAAAAGGGGAGGAGGATTTGCAGATCGTGGATGGATTGTTGAGTTTTTTGGGGCAGAGTCAGGCATGTGCGTTAACAAGGCAAAATCGAAATTATTGGAGGTGGGTAATGGGTGGGGGGGAGGTTGGGCGAAAGGTATGGGTGGTCAGTCGTGGTGCAACTTAGAATATGTGGCATCGTGTACATGGCAGATGAGAGGGAGAGCCGAAGGGTAAACTCTGAATTGGTGGTTAACAAGGCTTTAGATCGACTTCGGGGGTTAAGAGCTGGGGATGTCTCGTTGCAACAGAGGACAGTAGTGGTTAATACACTTGTTTATAGTAAAGTATGGGGTGTGGCTGCGTGTACCCTTTAAGAGATATGGATATTCAGATCTGCAGAGAAGGGTCTTACGTTATGTTTGGGGTTTCGGGAGGGCTTGGTTAAGTCGGGAGGTTGTCATGACCCATGTTCGCCGTGGGGGTTTAGGTCTCTTGGCTTTGGGGCCACGGGTGAAGGCCCTCTATGTAAAGCAGCGGTTCCTTAGGGCGGGCGGTGAGAAGGGCGTCCGGGTGGGTCGGGTAATGATCGAAATGCGTAAATGGTGGAGCGGCAGGGGATTAATCGAGTGTGAGGACATGCTGCGTTTGTTGTTAAAGTTGAGAAATGCGCAACGGATCCACGTGGGGCAAATGGTCAGCATATGTTGTCGTAGGGAAATTGTACAGGGATGGTCTGTTTTTCCGCTGTATAATTGGGGGGAAATATGGGAAGGATTTTGTAAACTTAAGTTGGCACCAAGGGTTCGTGAATTGGTGTACAGATTGTCATGGGGATTTTAGCATCAAAATCGGTCTTAAATAGGATGGGTTTGGTAAGGGAGGCGGATTGCTTGCGTTGCGGTCTCGAAGAAACAGCTTTTCATGCTGTCTACTTTTGTGATACCTTGGACAAAGTTCGTTCGTGGTTGGGGCGGGTTTTAGATTTTCTCAGTGGGGGAAGTATTTCAACCTTACGGGCCTTAACATTGGAAGTTAGCGGTGTATCAAGTGAGGTACGAAGAGCAATAATGTACGTGGTGGCTGATTTCCTCTATATCTCGTGGGGTATGCGGGAAACCGGGGGATCAGTAGGATCAGGGCAATTGCGGCAGGTATCTACAGAACGTATTGCAGAAATAAACTCGTATATGGTAGAAGTTGGGATAATAGTTTTCCGGCAAAGTATCGATGTCTTACTGTTCAAATGTTGCTGCAACTGCGGGTGGGGTAAGGCAACAGGGGGCTGGACTCCCCCCGTGGTAGCACCAAACGGTATGTTAGAGACTTTAGGGTAGAGCGCGGGTTTTAGGGAGTGACGTGTATGTATTATGAATGGTTCCGTACGTCTGTGTGTATGGTTGTGGCGTTGTGTGGCACTGAGATCTGAATTACTCATAAAATGAAGTCTTGTGGAATGTGTGACACGTTTTGTTAAGTTTATATGTGGCGTGATAGATGTTATAAGGAGTTTAGTGTTGGTAACTTACTAAAATCATAATAGACCATTTGGATATTACTTTTTCATGTTGTAATCTTGGGTTCTTTAAAATGTGTACATAGAATAGTATTGTACCGACATGTAGCATGTGGTGTATTATCTTGCATTTTGAGCGTGAACTTCACGATATGCAATGTTTTGAAAGTTTATAATTCATGGTTAACATTAATATTTGATATTATATTGGTGGTGTATATTCTTCTACTTATTACAGTGTATGTGTATAGGAATGTAATGTTTCATAACTGTTTTAGTCTGTAAATTTATGTTGTGTCTTGTTCATGCACTACCAACTCTTAGGTAAACACTCATAAGGTTTTGATAGGTCAGGTGAATGACCATTCATTAGGAAAATTATAATTAAGTTATTTAGAACGTGCGACTGTGCATACGGGGGGGGGGGGGGGTAGAAGTGTCAGCTGTGTCTGCAACTGGCAATAATGATTGTAATAGGAGGGTTTGTAGTTATGTATAGGTTGTGGGTTATGTTAATTGTTGTGGGTATGTATACGGTTATGGTATATGGTTGTGGGTTATGTAGATGGTTTGAATATGGCCATATCCATTGGTGTTCTTTAAATGTACCAGGATTGTGTACAGAGGTATTGAAAATATCATGTGGTTTTTTTAATTTTATAACACTTATACATTATTTGTATTGTCCCCTATGTTCTAAATAAAAATATAAAAAAAAAAAAAAATACACTACCATATAAAACTTTCAGACAACTGGACTGCGTCACAAACTGTCTAGATATGTCTGTATACCATACAACTAAAACTTAACATCAAGAACATGCAATGAACACCAAACCGGTATCAAGGTACAGACCTTAATTATAAACTTTAAAAAGAATTCAATCCTGCGTATATAAAGTATTACATACGTCTGACCCATGACTACGGCTCCAATACAATAGAAAGAGATTATAAATTTATATATATACACATACAACACCCACACACCCCCACAGCCACACACACCCACACTACACCACAAAAAATTTTCACAAATCACAATAATCATATCACTGTATGCACAAAATGCCCAAAACAGGAATATAAGTATCTCTCATCGTGCAAAAACCCAGCGGTACCATAAATACAAACTATAACACACTCTTTGTCGCAAATATCTTATTTTCTTCTTCAAGAATCATGATTATACAAGACTGATACACATCATAATTAGACATAAAAAATCTACTATATTTAACCTACATTCTGAAAAGTGTTATAATCTACCATAACCGAGACCTTGAGCTCTACATCCACACTTGGATGCCATAAAGTCCCAATGAAAACCAGGAAACCATTCCAAACCCACATTCACATCACTCTCAGCGCCCCCCCCCCCCCAGGAGGGCGAGCACCGCAGTTGCCCCCTGATCCCTCCAACCATGAAAACCCTTCACTCACTCATATCCAATCACGATTTACGAGAATCCCTAACAATTAGCATTCTATATACCCTCTGAGAAAGCCCTGATCTCCTCCACCACCCAAATCAAATCTCTGTAACGACATCCTCGTACTATAGAACTTACCGCAAGAACTTTCTTCTCTCCTCACACATTCCCCTCTCCCCCTCATCACCCACGACATTATATATAACTACCATGATATAATCTAAAGCTCTTATGACACCCTCGTCTAATAACCCAACCATATCTAGACTTAGAGCAGGCGCAAAACCGACCCCCACGGCCCCCCACCCTCTGTACCAACCTACATAACCAGCACCTAACCTCCTCTAAGCCCTTCCCCAAAATAAACTACATGGAAACGCTGTCTCATCCCCTCCACAGATACCACACCCCCCACCCACTACAACCTGTCTGTTTCGTAAAAACCTCACCATACGGAAGGATTCCATGCAGAAAACGAAACCATCAGCTCACGCGCACCGAGGTTTTAAACTTCAATTTACTAAATCTAAACCAAAAACTCTTCCACACATACATGGGGAACAAACCCTCAACTGGGGACAAAACGCACCTACCTACAAGTAACACTACACAAAAACCCTATACAACCTTTCTCAGTTCCTAAACCAACATAACAGCCCTCAAAACTATTTCACATTCCCTCAACCATCCATTCCTCGATACCACATATACCCAGCCTGTCGTGTATCCTTCCCCAACGCCCCGCGTTCACTACCCTCACGCAACACTTCTTCCCATTTAATGAACACACATTTAGCCCACCGTCTCAAATCAACAACCCCAACCCACCCTGGACTTACAGGTACCATTACAACCTGCCCTCCGTAACCAATCACAACGTGAACCCCATAAAAATTTGTATCACAGTCTTAAGTATCCCCCCGCAATCGCTGTCCCAGTATTGGAACACAGCAGCAACATAACAAACCTTACTATACAATAATCAGTGTCACGACTATCACTCGCTGTATCAGAGTTAGGTGCTGGGTTCACAGAACACCTAGATCGCCCCACCGATCCTTTCCAATAACCTACCGAAATTTTCCTCGCCGCGCCGCAACCATGTCATCCCAATAAATAATACCACAAATCTTTAAAGACACTGCCCATTCTTTAACAACATACATCTCCCCCCCCCCCACACCCCCCACCCAAGAACCCACCCCATGCACCTTGACTTCGCACTATTTACCTGCATACCCGTGGCACTTCCCAAATAATTGCACCACCCGTCCACACCTCATTGACATCCCTCACGAATGAGAAACAGTGGTTCGTCAACATATCCAATTAAACCCCGCCAGAGCCCTCCCACCCCCCACACTTCCCGCACATGCCGTACATAAGCTACGGTCAACCATTCTATAAAAGGGTCCTGAAACACCAAACAATAATTTGGGACATGGGGCATTTTTCCCTGTCTAAGGCCTCTTCCCATTGCAATTTCCCTCCCCAACACCCTATTAATCTGTATCCCATCATTTTCGCCCCCTTGTACAATGTATTTTACCCACTCGACAATTTCCCTTCCCCAAAACCCCTGTCTCCTAAGTATAACCGCAAAAGCTCCCCTTTCCACTCGTTCATATCACCCTTCCAGTCTAGAGCCAACAAAGCCGCCCCTCCACCCCACCCTTAGCTTCCCACAAAACTTCTCAGTATCCCCATGTCCTTCAATCATCGACCTTTCCCGCAACCCGAACTGAGATTTTAGACACCACCCTCTCCGCCAACACTCGCGACATACACATTTGAAACCTATACCTAAAATTTATTTGCAAACACCATATAGTCTGCACACAACAGTGATATTGCTCGGTAACTCTCTCTACACTCCCGAAGGTGGCTGCCCCTTTGACCTTCAGGACCAACACTAAAACTACTACTGCTGTTTTCCTCCTGCTTCTCCCCCAACTTACCCTTTTTCTCCTTCATATCTATAAATAACCTAACTATAAATTCCTTTATCAACGCCCAATGTTGTAGAATAAAAATTCTAAACTCGGGAGACCATCATACCGGGGAGCTTTCTCCCCTTCCTCATCCCTTAACGCATTCTCTATTCCTCTTCCGTAATCGTCCCACCTAAAGCCTTTCGATCACTATTTCCTAAATTACACCGTCACATACGTACACACCTGTCCAATGCCCCGACAACCACCACCCACCCCACTGTTCCAATATTTCTCGTACCAAGCCTCCGCATACGCACACGTCCCCTTCGTGGATCGTATCTCCTGCCCTACTCCTATAATTCCCAACATCTCCGTTACCTCTACAACATGGTATTAGCCGTCAGCGCCTGCCTTAGCTTTTGATGCCGCAAAACACACGCGACGGCTTGTCGCCCCAAAAGCACTTCCTCCACCACCCCTGCCTGCATCCATACTGCTTGAGAAACTTTCATTTTGCAACACCCACACCTCCCTCTTTATTCAACAGCTATTTCCATCCATAGGGAAAATTATTCCCCCACCCACCCCCCTCCCATAGCAAACCTCTTAACCTATCCACTAATAGTTAGCCAGTCATATTTTAAATTATTAATACGTTTTCCTTCTCCCACATAAAACCCCTTTCTAATCCTTTCCATCGTAAACTATCCCACCATGTCACAATGTCCATCCACTCCCTGTTCTTCCACACTAAGCTCCCACCATAGACTGAAAACCCCCCAACCCCGTCCTCATCTCCTAACACTCTTATATTTAATTTCCAATAACTTCTATAAATGCCGCGACTCCCCCACCCAACCTCCACCACCACTCCCTATTATCTGACATTGTAGTCTTAACAGTACTGAAAGATTTCACGTCCACTCCCATAGAAAGGTACACTATCTAGTCTCGCAGCATAACCCCTCCTAACAAACGTATAATCAGTCTTCCCACAACCGCTTCCCCAAAGTGCAATCACGAACCTAACAATCCCTTAAATAAATCCCATAAGACCACAGACATATTTCCAGCTCCTCTTGGGTCCACATCAGCCACCCCTGATTACACATTCATTCCCCACAAACTAACGCCACCTCTCTGGCAGTGCACCATAAGAACAAACACAAGATCTCACACACAAAATCAATCCTTACCATTATGTTATTTTCTGCCGGCGCATACACACTCACAAAAGACACACGCATACCCAACCACCACCCATCCACACGCAACACCCTCCCTCCCCCTCTCCCTCGCTTCTCTGCAAAAAACGGGCTCGTCTCCCTTCTTAAAATTCCCACACCCCCCTTTTAAGAGACGGGAGATGGCAGGGTAACTACCCGAAACTGCCACCTCCACACCCTACCCTACCCTCTTTGAAATTGTGCTGCCTGCAGGAAACACAAACATCCACTCTAGATTTAATTCAGAAAAATACGAAACCAATCTCCTCTTCAATACCGCTACATAACCCATTAACATTTACAGACTCACTAAGCCTATTAAAAGTTCCACCCCTGCATCCTCTCATACACTCACTTTACAACTCCAGAGGCTTGAATTTAACTTCAACACCTCAGAGTGCTCTCTTTCCCCTCCCCCCTACTTCTTCCGGCTCCTATCATGGGCAACCAACCCTACACCACTTCTACCTTCACACTTCACCTCAGTCTTTTTTTCCCAGCCCTTTGTGCAGCCCTCTTTCTCGTACAGTCATGTTACACATATCTTGGTTCGATGTAACCTCTCGATGAACCTCCACCTCCACCTGAGAAGGTGTACTGAGTCAATGGAAGACTCCAAATCCACCATCCGTCCCAAATTAATCATTCCTCAGACTTTCTGGAAGCGACATTCTCCAATGACACCACCTCATGTAACATCCCTCTCTGTGGTGACAACGTCTTCAACACCTCCACCAATTCCTCCTCAATCTCAAGAACCTTCTCATGTACTTGCTGCTCCTCCTTATCCACAGGAGACGACACCCGGGGGGGGGGGGGTGGTCATGCAGTTGGGGGCGGGACTCCAACTCACCACCAGTCCTGTGTACCCAATCCACTATCTCGCTCCACAAAACACCACGCCCTCCATCCGATGTTTTTGTTCCTCACCTGCCACCTTTGAAGCAGGGGGCTGCGACGTCCCCCACCACAGGTCCAGGGCACATGTCTTCCGCTTTGTCACAAGGTCGCCAGCCGATGTGATCATACTCACCACATAGGCGGCACGTTACGCGTCGTTGTCTGGGTACATTAGCCATTATACCTGCTCCAGAAAACTTGAGGTACACATAGGAGGTAATTGGTGCCTCTCAAAGTCATTTTGAGTTGAAAGAACCATCTGAAAACCATCATAGCTCCTGCCGCCCACGTACCATTTGAGCATAATGCACCGTCCATACTTCACAAAAACTTCCTTAATATCTGCCTCGTCCTGCCTCAAAGAGAACGTTGCGTAAAACTTGATCCACTTATAATACCGGAAACATCTATCATTCTTTACAGTGACAGCTGGTGGTGAACGTTAAGACTCACGACCAGAAACCTGTGAATAACGATTCATAAACCGTTGCTGATTAGCAGTTTGTAGACGACAAATTCGTTGTCCTCCTTCAATGCTACACCATACAAGTCACTATCTTGAACCCCATAAGTCACCCGTAGATCTTTGCATAAGACTTGCGCAGAACTGGACGTTATGTTCCTTTAAGTAGCTCGTGCCACAGTATTTATCCTTCCGTCCTTAGACAAACCGCCCATCTTGACGATCACAGTGCACCTACGTTGTTACCGAGGTGTGACAGCACCACTTTCACAACCACTGCAGCCAGGTACTGACAAGGGGCGCTCGCCTACCACACAGCAAGAGGGTGCAGAGCACTACCGCACACTACGTGGACAGGCCAGCGAATGTGCTCTATAGAGGGCCTCGTAGGTTTATAGTTACCGTTGAAGTTGGATATATATTATAGGGTAATTTGATGGATGAACATAGGATTAGGTATTTGTAGTTTACTTCCATTTCTGTCTCGCTATTGGGCCGTGCAGAACCTCCTTCCTGCGCAAACGCTCTTCAGTTTCCCAGACAGAGTAGTGTGAGGTGGTGCTGGTCGCGCCTCTGTCGTCAGACCAGGAGAACTAGATTAGTCAAACATGGCGTGCAGTTACAGACCAGGATTAACACTTTCGTGTTGAACATCACAGTGGGGCAATAAACGCCAGCCTCAGCCCAGTTTTACTACTAAAATAATCAGAGACGACGAAAGGCATTCAGGATGGAGAAGATTGTACTGCGTAGCATTGAAACGAGCACATAGATTTTTTGTGAAACTGCTCTCAGCAAAGGTTTACGAGTCGTTGTCAAGCCGTTTACAGGACTAAGTCTTGATGCAACACCACTGTGCGTGTGAGGAGATCGATGTATCCAGACAATATACAATGGATTAAATTGCGTAATGTCCCCTAAGAAGGCGGATGAGGCAGATATCAGAAACGTATTTGAGGAATACTGAACTGTTCATTTGGCCCAGCATGGTAAGTGGTGTCGGTCCTACACAGGTTATGCAGGAGTGCACTTTTAAAACCTAAAAATGTCATTGCACACCCCATACCGACTTACGTGTACCAAAAGGAATTCAGGACCAAGGTCATGGGACATACGGCGGGCAAAGGCGTACCTGCCGAATATGTGGGGAATATGATCACATAGCGTCGGAGTGTGGGAACGGAAACGACTCCCTGGCCCAGAGCGGAGACATCCGCTTCACACCAGGGGGGAAGCTGCAGGTGTTGATCAACGACGTGAAGGAGGGCGTGTCGTCTATGGAGCGAGAATAGTGGATTAGGCGTAAAGGCTTGGGAGAGGGTGAGGCCCCTTGACCCTACCTGGTCCAGACACACTTCCAGTGGATCGAGTTGAGGCAAAAAGTACATGAGGAAAGTGTTGGAAATTGAGGAGGAATTAGCGAGGTTATGAAGTCTTGTTCACCGCCTGAGGAGGTGGCTGCTCCTGGCAGGTGTAGTATAAGATGAGGTGAAGGCTGTGGGGCATCAACAACAGAACTATTCGGACGAAGAGGAGGTGAACAGCGTTGACTGAGTTGCGACCGAGATCTTTGTTCACAGTGTACAGTGGAGGTAGAGTACATTGTGAGGCATCCCCAGACCAACCATGGAGAGCGCCTGTCACAAGAAGAGATAGCCGCTGCATGCGGATTCAGATGATGTCCTAACCGCCGGCGCAGAGGACAGGGGAAGCAAATATGGGCAGAAGGTGAAGGTAGTGTGGCCATGACAGGAGGACACCGAAGAAGGGGGGGGGAGAGAGGGAAGTGTGGCAGGTGACAAGTGGTCCACACGTTCTGGTGGCCATCGGAAGAGTTAAAGAAGGAGGAGGGCAGGGGTGAAACCTAATAGGCCCTCACGGTGTATGACAGTAAACGGTAAATGTGGTTTGTGTAATAGTGTAAAAGAGAATGGTTTTTTCGAGAGTTTTCTGAATAAATTTTAGAGTGGATGTGTGGTTCCTACAGGAGCACAATTTTTAAGGAGGGTAGGGTGTTGGAGATGGAGGGGTTTCAGGTGGTACCCCTGCCATCTCCCGTTTAAAAGGTGGGGTGGGTATCTTAATTAGGGGAGGCGAGCCCGTTTGTTTAGCAGAGAAGTGAGGGGTGGGAGGGGGAAGGGGTGTTGCTCGTAGATGGTTTGTGGATGGGAAAACGTGTGGCTTTTATTAGTGTATATGCGCCTGCAGAGAATAATGTACAGGTGAAGCGGAGTTGTGTGCGAGGACCTTGTGTTTTTTTCCGTGCATTACCGGAGTGGCAAAGAAGGAGGTGATTGGAACCCTGCGTCATTAGGAGGCTGATGGGAACCAAAAGGGGCAGGTTATGTGTCGGTGGCCAACGAGATTTATTGAGGGATATTAGGTTAAGAGACGCATTCGAGGGGGGGGCGGGGGAGACAGAGCATACATTTGTTAGGAGAGGGTATGCAGCGAGGTTAGATAGAGTGTATCTTTCCACGGGGTTGTAGTGAGAGCTTCAAAACTGTTGAAGTTGCATGGTCAGATCATAGAGCAGTGTTGGTGGAGGTTGGGTGGGAGGCGCTTGCAGAAATATACAGGAGTTACTGGAAATTAAATATAAGTGCTTTGGGAGTGATGAGGAGGGGTTTAGAGGGATTTCTGTCCTATGGAAGGAGCTTAGGGGAGGGGCACAGGATGGAAGATGTCGTAACAATGGTGGGATTGTGTTGCCAAGGAAAGGATTAGGAAAAAATTATGTGGGGGGGGGGCAAACGTATAAAGATTTTAAATATGGGCTTTCAAATTATCTGGAGGACAGGTTAAGGGGCTGTTATGAGAAGGGGGCTGTGGGGGGCAACTATCCTAGGATGAAATTGTCGAGGTAAAGGGGAGACTGAGGGAGTTACAAAATGAGGGGTTTTTCAAGCGGTAAGGGTGCAGGCGGGGTTAGAGGAGGGCTTGGGGGGGGACAAACCATCGGCGTGTGTGTTGCGACGTCAAAACTAAAGACAGCAGGTTACAGCTATTCCGAGGTTAGAGTACACGAGATGGCGGGGGTTATAGAATGGGTCAGGAGATACTAACTACAAAAGGAATGTGTGTGAAATGCGGATAAAGGTATGAAGGGTATTGGACAAGTGGGAAGGTGGGAAATGTGGATTTAAGAAGGTGTGTGAGTATGTGACGTGAAATTTTAGGGAATAGTGATAGAAAGGTTTTAGGGGGGTAATAACAGAGGAGGAAATAGAGTTGGCTTTAAGGGGAATGAGGAAAGGCAAAGCACCGGAATAGACGTCTCCCGGGTGAATTTTTTCTCCAACATTGGGAGGTGATAAGGGGTTTCATGGGGAGGTTATTTAATCAGATGAAGGAGAAGGTGTGATGGGGGACAAGCAAGCAACAGCATTGTAGTGTTGGTCCAAAGGTAAGGGGCAGCACACCCTCAAGGGGTACCGTGCCATATCCCTGTTATGTGCTGATTATAAGTTGTTCGCTAAAGTCTTGGGGAATAGGGTTTAATGTGTGGTAGGGAGAGTGGTTCGAAAACGCAGTAAAGGTTTGCCTGGAAGGTCGATGATTTTAGGGTCATGGAATACTGCGAAGTTTTGTGGAGTCAAAAGGGGGGGGAGGGAGGGCGGGCGTTGTTGGCTTTAGACTGGCAGGGGGCCTATGACAGGGTGGAACGAGGAGCATTGGGAGCTATACTTAGGAGGCAGGGTATGGGGGTGAAATAGTTAATTGGTAACCACGTTGTCAAATGGTGCCAAGATGAGGGTACAGATTAATGGGGTTTCTTGGGGGAGGTTGTAATGGGTAGGGGACTTAGCAGGGTGTCCCCCTGTCACAAATGTTGTTTGCGTGCATTCAGGACCCTTCTATAGAATGGTTGAACGTTTTTGTATTGACACGAGTGGAGGTAGGGGGGGTGGGTAGGGAAAGTGTGGCGGGGAAAAATAGGATTCGTAGACGATACAACAGTCCTGGTTCGGGGGGGGATGACGTTGGGTGTTTTGGATGCTGTTGTGCAACAGTTCGGAAATGCAACAGGGATGCAGGTAAATAGAAGAAGTCAATGATCATGGGGTTGGGGGATTGGGTGGGGGGGGGAGATGTAACGTTGTGAGAAAACAAAACGGTGTCTTTAAAAATTTGTGGTATCACCTATAATGGGGATTTGGAAGCTGCTCGGGGGGAAAACTCGAATAGATTAATGGAAAGGATTCAGGGGCGTCTGGGTGCATTGCGACCTCATCATCTGACTCTTGTGCAACGAGTGATTGTTATAAATGTATTATTGTATAGTAAGGTTTGGCCGTGCAGCCGTGTTCCCATTAAAGGGACGGCGAAATTTTGGGAATTCTGAGACGAGTGTTTAACTTTTTTTGGGGTTCAAGGTGCGATGGCTGAGGAAGAGGGTTTTAATGTTACCTGTGCGCCAGTGTGGGTTGGGGGTTTATGGATCTGAGGGGAGGTTAAATGTGTGTTTCTTAAATGGGAGGTTTTGCGCGAAGGGGTGAGTGGAGGGCACTGGGAAAAGTACATGAAGGTTGGGTAAGTTGTATGGTGGTGTGGAGTTGAGGGAATGTGAAACTATTTTGAGGGCTTTGATGTTGGTTAGAGAACCCAGGAAAATTCGAGTAGGGGTTTTGTGTAAGCTGCTTGCAGACAGGATTGTTGTACCAGTTGAGGGATTGTTCCCCATGTACGCATGGACGAGTATTTGGTATAGGTTTAGCAGGTTGAAGTTAAAGCCTAGGGTAAGGGAGGTAAAGTATCGTTTTTTGCATGGCATACTACCGTCGGGGGAGTTTTAAGAACCAGAGGGGTAATTGTGGGCGGAAGGTGTGGAATCTGTGGGGAGGATGAGACGGCGTTCCATGCAGTATACTTTTGTGGGGAACTGGAGGGTGTTAGGTATTGGTTAAGTAGGGTAGTACAGGGGGTGGGGGGCAGAGGGGTGTCGGTTCTGCGTGCACTAAGCCTAGATGTGGGAGGGTTCGATGAGAGTGTTTATACGAGCTTTGGATTATATAATAGTGGATTATATATATATATCGTGGGTGATGAGGGGAGGGGGAATTGTGAGGTGCGGAGCGGGTACTAGCGGTAAACGGTTTATCGTACGATGTGTCGTAATAGAGAACTGTATGGGAGGAGATGGAGAAGGATTTTTCGGAAGGGTATAGAATGTTTAACGATAGGTTTTCTCATCAATCTACGACTTGGCAGAGTGAGTAAGGGGGGGGTTTGGGGATTACATACGGGAAGGGGGTTTTTCAGGGGGACACAGCGGGTCGCCTCCTGGGGAGGGGTGTGAGTGTAGGTGTATGTGGGTATGTGAAGGTGTAGATGAGTGGCATACATGTATGTAGCATGCAAGTGGGCACAGAAACCAAAGGTGATATCAAGTAATTACGTAGTACCTGAATGGAGAATTCTGTGTTTGATGTGTCAGGGTCGTCATGACCTTCTTCATGTATTAAGTGTGAATGGTGTCAAGATTATAGTTTTAAGACCGTGAAGAGCTTTAGGGCTTATGTAGAGTGTGCGTTTATAGCCTTTATTGGGCATAAATCATGTGCGATAATTGTATCGCAATGAGAGGTTATTAAATTATGTTTGTGTTAAGTGTTGTGGGTTTTTTAGCGAGTGTACTGTCTTTATTTTAGCATTATATAATGTGCTCATCCAGTTGCTGCAGGATGGAACGATAATGACTTCCATAAATTTGTAATGCCTCGTTAAAAGTTTGTAATGGGACAGTATGGTTTAGTCTCTTACTTTATATAATGTGCTCAGCCGGTGAAGAGGCTGTATTAATATTTAGTAATATTTGTTAATATTTATTTAGTATAAGCTTAGATTTTTTTGATTTTTTTCAATGCTTAAAAAGCTTAGGTACTTCTTATTGTATAGGGGTTAATTTTGTATGATTGTTTTTAACTGAGATTGGGATGTAGGTTATTACTCTGTTTATCTCCTGTGAAGAACCTTTGTCATATGTCCGTCATAGTATGTTAACTATACAAATCTGAAAGTTGTATATAGTTTATATTTTATATAGTTTATATAGTTATAGTTTATTTTGTTTATCATAGTATGTTATATGGAAAATTTTGTGTGTATATGGGTAACCTCTTTTATGTCAATTACAATGTGTTGTTAATAATTGGTTAGTGTATGTTGTGTAGGATTGAGGATCCTACTGTATCCATTTTATATCTTAATTTAATATCAAGCTGTAAAGTTTTTAAATAAAATATAAAAAAAAAAAATTCAAAACCAGGGCAACATGGGTTTAGAACAGGTCGCTCCTGTCTGTCTCAACTACTGGATCACTACGACAAGGTCCTAAATGCACTAGAAGACAAAAAATCATTGTCTGCATCGCTATTGGGCCGTGCAGACCCCCTTGCCTGACGCTCCTCAGTAACCTGACAGCAGTGGTACGAGGAGGTGTTGTGCATTCGCTTCCTGGATGAGGTAGAGTGTGGACGTGCTTTGCACCCCTCTACTGTTTCCCAGACGAGCTAATCAGTCAACGACATGGCGCCAGGTGTGCGCAGGAGAGTGAATACTGTGGGCATTGAACTTATTAGTGGGGCTTTAACACCTACGTCAGTCGATGTGTTATTGCCCAAAATTATACGAAGACATATGGCATCGTGAAGGATAACTGGAAGGGGGAAAGAACGGTGTATAAAAATTTTTGTAAAAGTGCTAATGCTAAAGTATACGAGGCTTTGGGTTTATCGTTACCAAGATGTCAGCATTACTGTAACACCGGCAGTGAGGGTCAAGTTGATTGATGTATCACGACATTATTCGTGGGTTAAGCTCCGCAACGTGCCTTTTGAGGCTGATGAGGTAGATATTCGAAATGTTTTCGAACGTTATGGAACTGTACATCTGGCCCAACCTGGCAAATGGGTAAAAGGTGCTTACACAGGATTTCCTGAGGGTTCTTTTAATCTCAAGATGACGCTTAGGCATCCTATACCCTCGTATGTATATCTCGAAGAGTTTAGAACCCAGGTAATGGTAGCGTATGCGGGGCAGAGACGTACGTGCCGACTGTGTGGCGAATTTGACCATATGGTGGCAGACTGTGGCAAGCGGAGTATGGCTCCTGGGCCGGCAAGGGGCGGAGCACCTGCGCATGAGCACCCGATGCCTAAGGAAGAACGGGGGCAAGGAGGAGGGCGTGGTCGCATGTGGAGTGAAGAGGTAGTGGCTCCTCCAGTGGAATCGGAAGAAAGTGGTGATCCATGAATCACCTGGCCCATCAACAGTGGCTCCTGGGCCGGCAAGGGGCGGAGCACCTGCGCATGAGCACCCGATGCCTAAAGAAGAACGGGTGCAAGGAGGAGGGCGTGGTCGCATGTGGAGTGAAGTGGTGGTGGCTCCTCCTGGGGAATCGGAAGAAGTGGTGATCCATGAATCACCTGGCCCATCAACAGTACAGTTGTCAAGTGAGGAGGTACAGGAGGGCTCAGCAGTGAAGGCTATTGAGGAGGAGTTGGAGACGGTGATAAAGGCTATGTTACAGTCTACGGAGGTGGAGAGTTACAGCGAACAAGACCCTGGGATCAGGGCAGAAGGTGTGTGTGGGGAAGGGGAGGATCAGGTGGCACCTGTGGTGGACAGTGCGAGTGCCAGGGAGGGGCATGGAGGCGGATTAAGGGTGGTAGAGGTGGAAGTCCATTGTGCTGGCTCCCAGGACTCAGATATGGAAACTGAGGGAGCTACAAGGAAAAGGGCAGCAGCGTCAGATTCGGACGATGTTCTGACACCCGGCGCAAAGGCCGGGGAAAAAGACATGGGTTATGGTACCCAGAGTGACTCTGCGAGAGGGCCACAACAGAAGGGGGGGATGGTTTTGGGAAGGAGGGGGGAATCTGTGGCAAAGGCACAGTCCAGGGGAACGGTCTGAAAGGAAGAATCTTGACATGAGGCGGGGAAGAAACCTTAAACTGGCCTCAGGTGTGTAACAATAAATATTAATGGTCTGTGTGATGGTGTTTAAACGGGAGTGCTTCAGGATGTTTTTGAATAGGTATAAGGTTGACGTAGCTTTTGTGCAGGAGCACAATTTTAAGCTTGGTCGTGAATTAGTGGTGCCTGGGTATCAGGCTTATGTGTTGCCGTCTGAGCGTTTAAAAGGAGGAGTGGGTGTGTTGATCAGGGAGGCGGGCCCGTTTGTATTGCATAGGAAAGAGGGGGGGGAGAGTATTACGTGTGGAAGGATGGTGGATGGGAGAGAGAGTGGCGTTTGTGTGTGTGTATGCCCCAGCAGAAAGTGACGTGAAAGTGAAGATGGATTTTGTGCGGGAGGAGCTCGTGTATTACCTACGCACGTTACCGTCTGTCGCGATTGTGGGGGGGGATTGGAATTGTGTAATTAAGAAGACAGACGTGGAACCCAGAGGAGCGGGATATTTTTCCTCAGTCTTGGGGGGCCTGCTTAGAGATCTTCAGTTACGTGATGCTTTCGGGGGAGGTCTGTGGGAGGTGGAACATACGTTTATAAGAAGGGGATATGCGGCTCGTTTGGACAGGTTATATTTATCTCGGAGGGTTTTGGTAGTCTTTTAAAACTATTGAGATGGTGTCTTCCGATCATAGGGCGGTATTAGTGGAGGTGGGATGGGATGCTTTGGCTCATAGGCAAGGAAGTTATTGGAAACTGAACACGATGGTTTTGGGGGATAGGGAGGGAGTGGAAGCGTTTGCAATATTTTGGGAACAGCTCTGTGCCGACAGAAGAACTGAGGAAGACGTGGTAGGATGGTGGGATAGTGTGGCTAAGTTACGAATACGTCATTTTTATGTGAGGGAGGGCAAACGCATTAATCAATTGTGGTATGGTTTGTCAAATTACTTAGAATCTAGATAACGGAATTGTTACGAGGGGGGGGGGGCGGTGGCCGGGGTGTACCCAGTGGAGGATATACACATGTTGAAGGACAGAATACGGGATTTGCAAGAAGAACGTTTTGCAGCTGTACGGGTACAGGCGGGGTTAGACGAAGTACTCTGGGGCGACAAGCCATCAGCTTGTGTGCTGCGAGGACAGAAGGTACGACAGCGAACGACTACAATACTGGGTTTGCAAGTCATATCTTCTGTGGGGGGTTTTAGAGAGGGTCAGGTATTAAGGGACACCAAGGGGATGAGTGCATATGCAGATAGATGGTTTGAGGAATACGGGAAAAGTAGTGGGGTGGATGTAGAGGTTCTTGGGAAGGTATGTGAGTATGTGCCGTGCAAACTGGGGAGGAGTGATCGGGAGGCACTGGGTGGGGTCATTGAGGAGGGGGAAATATGGAGAGCCCTTATGGACATGAGGAAGGGTAAGGCACCCGGGATCGATGGTTTACCTAGCGAATTTTATGTACAGCACTGGGGTCTGCTTAGGGGTTTCCTAGTAAGGTTAATGAATGCCATGAAAGACGGAGGTAAGATGGGAGAATCTCAGGCAACGGCTGTGGTGGTGTTGGTCCCAAAGGGTAAACAGCAGAGTACCCTTCGGATTATCGAGCCATTTCATTGCTTTGTGCTGATTATAAATTATTTGCGAAAATTCTTGGGAATCGGCTTAAATGTGTTGTGGGGAGGGTCGTGTTTTGAGTCTCAGTTTGGTTTACCTGGTAGGTCAATGAGCGTGGGCCACGGGATTATCAAGGGGTTCCTGGAGGACATGGAAAGGGAAAGAGGAGCGTTGGTGGCGTTGGATTGGCAAGGGCTTATGATAGGGTGGAAAGAAAGGCTTTGAGGGATATTCTCCTACGACAGGGGTTTGGCGAAAGAAATAGTGGGGTGGGTGGATACGTTGTACTCAAACGCGAAGGTAAGGGTGCAAATCAATGGGTGTGTGGGGGGAGGGAGTCAACATGGAGCGGGGTCTTCGGCAGGGATGTCCTTTATCACAAATATTGTTTGCATGTGTTCAGGATCCCTTTTATAGGATGGTGGAGGATCGTCTAAGGACGGGGGGGAGGGATGGTGAGCTGAAGCCGTGGCCTGGTTTGGTGGGCTATGTTGATGATACCACTATTTTGGCAAGTGAGGAGACACGGTTTTAGGACTTTTGGGGGAAGTTTGTACACACTTTTGGGAGAGCTACTGGGATGAAGGTAAATCTAAAAAAGTCAATGATCATGGGGCTGGGAGAGTGGACAGAGAGATTAGATTGGGGATGTGATGTTGTGCAGCGGAGGACCGGAGTCGAAAATCTGCGGTGTCATGTATGAGGCTGACCTGAGTGCTGAAAAGGGTTAGCAATTCGAATAGGATGGTGGAACAGGTGTGCAGCGACGGTTGGGAATGCTGCGACCTCACCATTTAACCCTTTAGGTAACGTGTAATTGTCATAAATTGTATTATATTATTTAAAGTCTGGTTTGTATCGGCTGTGATGCCGTTAACAGGAACGGCGATCACGAGTATTCTTAGAAGGGTTTGTTCAAATTTTTGTGGGGTTCAGGGTGCAACGGTTGCGAAGGGAGGTAGTGACATTGCCGAAAGGGTAGGGGAGGGTTGGGTTTGTTGGACTTGAGAAAGTGCGTGAAATGTGTGTTTATTAAGGGGAAGTGATGAGTGCAGGTGGATGGGGGGAGGGTCAGCTAGATAAGGTACATCTCACCTGGGGGAAATGGAAAGGAGGCGGAAATTGAGGAATGCGAGACAGTGTTACGCGCCTTAATGTTGCCAGGGAACCAAGGAAAGTAAAGGGGGGAAAACTTTGTGTAAATTGTTAGAGAGACATGTAGTGGCGCCGGTTGAAGGGACTACCCCATTATGCATGGGATGTAATATGGCGAAGATTTAGTAAATTAAGGATACGACCTAGGGCGCGTGAGGTTATGTACCGTTTTTCCCGCATGGGTTTTGCCAAAGGGAGCGATGCACCGAGATAGGAGGGTTATTGAGGGTGGGGGGTGTGGCAGATGCAATGGGGAAGAGACTGCGTATCATGTCGTCTATTTTTGTGAAAGGTATTTTGGGAGTGCATCAGGGTATGGAAGCGTAAGGTAGTGGTGAGGTGGGGGGATCAAGGTGTGTCGGTATTTCGAGCTTGGAGACCTTGATATGAGTGGTGTGGAGGAGAGTGTGGTAAAAGAGGTTAGCATATGTCATCGAGGACTACATATAGTTTTATGGGGTATGAGGGGGGAAGTGGGTGGGGATTGCTGAGAAGGACTTTGCGCGAACGTTTTAATCGAACTTTGTGTCGCAACAGAGACATTGTTTGGGAAAAGGGTGGAAGAAGTATTTTTTCATAAGGGTTATAGAGTACTAACAATGGAATTTATTGGTGTTTATCAGGGGCTTAAACTGCCGGGGTGAGTGGGTTGGTAAAAGGGGGGGGTTTCAAGGGGATTTTTAATGGCTCATCTCCGTGGGTATGGCAGTGATGTAGTTGTTGAGCTTGGAGGTACTAGTGTGTGCCGTCAGATGAGAGGTTTGTGCAAGATAAGTTTGCTGTTCCCTTGATTGCGAAGGTTTTAAGGAGCGAGATTAAGAATATAACATGTAATTATGTATAGCCTATAAAATATATAACATGTATATTAACTTTGGTATCGTATATGTTCCACTTGCACTGGTATTGCCAATTGAATTTGAATTTTTCTTGAGAGGGTTTTCCTTTCAACTAATTTTCCTTGAAGCACTGAGTTATTTGTTTTTTTTTTGTAACGTGTGTCCAGCATCAGTTTTGGTATAATATTAACCTATTATATTGTTCATATTTAAGGATTGTAATTTTGGTAGTCCGTACCATTCAGGTTGTAAATAATTTTCCTCAATGAACATGTGTCATAATAATCCGAAATTTAGGATAATTATTACGTCATGATATTCAGGTTTGTGATAGGGTTAGTTTCAATGTGTGTGTGTAGAGGTGGGGGGAGGATGATGGTCACCTGTTTTGCAAGCACATTTTCTTAATAGGCATATTGTAGTCCTGAGTATTTGTTGCGATTGTATTATGGTTATTGTCATTTAAGCTTGGTGCATTTATTGTGTTGAGGTTGTGATTTTAGGAAGTTTTATTAATAGCCATTTGTGCCTTTGTTATTATAACTTTATTCCGTTCTTTAAATTGTGATATGTTAAAAAACTTGTATATAGTAGACTGTCAGATGTTGCCTGGATTGTTTTGTGTTTATAAATTTTTTTACTATGTTTGTCCTTGACATTTTTTTTTTATATGTACCTATTAAAATTTTTACATAAATTTTTTAAAATAAAATAAAAAAAAAAAAGAAGACAAAAAGAATGCAGATTAATAATAGACTTTGCAAAACCCTTTCCCAAGTGTGACCATGCTTAAAGCGCCAAAATCGCGCAAAGGAAAAACAGAAAAGTGGGGTCGAGGGATCTATAATTTCCTCCAAACAGAACACAAGAGAGTCGTCAACAATAAAGTACGGGCGCTACGGGGAAAGCTCTTTCCACAAGGCAATACTAGCCCCACCCTTTTTCCCTCACCCTAACCCCCGACATAAAAAGGATGTCGCCACAGCACCGTTCTTCCTTTGCAATGACCCCCCGAATTGCATACAGTGTCTTCCTTTGCGACACAAAAAGGCTCCGGCGACAAAAACCCAAAAATCTTTCAGGGGGCGCAGAAAACAATATAAGTTAAACGATGAAATTTAAATTACCAATATGGAAACCCCGGGGAAAATTTAAACTTCACAATTACAAAACAAATCTGGCCACAAAAAAACGAAACCCAACGCAAGACCCGGGGGTGATTGTCGGGGGATCTCCCTTCAAGGGCCAAAACTTGATCAATCGCATCTGTAAAAAATGACAGGATGGAAATTTAAACCTTAAAAAAAGGGAGGCCCAAACCCCGATGACACCTCAGGTCACTTTTCATTAGGCTGGAATATTGCTGCACTCTAACAGCACCTTTCAAGGCAGGTGAAATTTGCCGACCTAGAAAATGTACAGAGAATTTTCACGGCGCGCATAACGGAGAAAAACACCTCAATTACTGGGAGCGCTTGAGGTTTCAAAAACCTGTTTTTCCCGGGAATGCAGGAGGGAGAGATACATATTATATTACACCTGGAAAATCCTAGAGGGACTAGTACCGAACTTTACACGAAAATCACTCACTACGAAAGCAAAAGACTTGGCAGACGATGCACCCATCCCCCCCAATGAAAAGCAGGGGTGTCACTAGCACGTTAAGAGACCATACAATAAGTGTCAGGGACCCGAGACTGTTCAACTGCCTCCCAGCACACATAAGGGGGATTACCAACAGACCCCTGGCAGTCTTCAAGCTGGCACTGGACAAGCACCTAAAGTCAGTTCCTGATCAGCCGGGCTGTGGCTCGTACGTTGGTTTGCGTGCAGCCAGCAGCAACAGCCTGGTTGATCAGGCGCTGATCCACCAGGAGGCCTGGTCACAGACCGGGCCGCGGGGGCGTTGACCCCCGAAACTCTCTCCAGGTAAACTCCAGGTAATATGATTAACAAAACACACCATAATATGCATATATTGTCACATTGTAAATTATAAAGTAGGACACCTTATACGTTAAATACAATTAACGTAATGTATTGAGTATAAGGTAAAAACAATATGTTCATCAAACACTGAATATATTAATAACAAGGATCCAACACACTGACACCTCTACAAGCATCTAAAACATGCATATGAATAACATACATAGAACAATGTCCCACTGCAAAAGCAAACACATATATTGAGTATACTCGTCACAAACCATGAATACACATCTTTTTTTTTTTTTTATATTTTATTTAGAACAATACAATACAAGAGATAGATAAACACAAAAACAGGTCTTACACAGACTAAATCATTAACAACCACACAAACATGAACTTGAGATAACACAAATATCCCTCCTCACCCATACATGAAAACCCCTACACCTATGATAACCAATAAACGACTAATTCCAATGCATTGTTATATGATTAACAAAACACACCATAATATGCATATATTGTCCCGTTGTAAATTATAAAGTAGGACACCTTATACGTTAAATACAATTAAGGTAATGAATTGAGAATAAGGTAAAAACAATATGTTCATCAAACACAGAATATATTAATAAACAATGATCCAACACACTGACACCTCTACAAGCACCTAAAACATGCATATGAATAACATACATAGAACAATCCCACTGCAAAATCAAACACATATATAGAGTATACTCGTCACAAACCATGAATACACATCATACGCCCAAGTTCATACACATTCACCCGCTACATACCAGGAGGCGACCCCGTTTTCACCCCTGACAGCCCATCAACACATTATACCATCCCTACTCTGCCCCACCCACCCAATTACAAATTAAAAAAACCTCAATGTAAGGTCTCGATATCCCTCAGAGAAATCCCCCTCCCACCTCCTCCCATAAAGTTCTCTATTACGGCACAACGTTTTATAAAACGAAACAGTCAATACCCTCCTCTTCACCTCACTTACCCCTTTCCCCTCATTCCCCACAAAATGTAGACATAATCTACCATAATGTACCCCCCAGCCCTAATAATACTTTCAAACCATACCCCCCACATCCCAAAACCAATGCCCGCAGAACAGAGAAGTATTGACCACTTATCTTATGCAACACCCTGCTCAACCAACCCCTGACGCTCCCCAACCCCTCACAAAAAATACACTACATGGAATGCAGAATCCTCCCCGCCACATATTCCACATACCCCCCCCCCCCCCTCAACCCACCCCTCAAACTCGTAAGACCACTCCCGATGGTAAAATCCCATGCAAAAACCGATACATCACCTCACGTCCACGGGGTTTTTTAACCTTAACCTACCAAAACCCTTTTCCAATACATCCCCAGTCATACATGGGGAAAATCCCTCCACCGAGCCACAACCCTTTCCGCCGACATCCTACACAGCCTACTTATTTTTACCTTTCCCAGATCCCTTACCATCACCACTGCCCTCAAAATAGTTTCACACTCCCTCAACTCCGTCCCAGAAAACATCGTTTCAAATTTTTTGTGTACCTTAACCAAACCCCCCCCCACTCACACCCTCCCTCATCACCTCCCTTTTAATGAAGATACATTTAACCCCCTCTTTAATTCATTAAACCCAACCCCCCCTGACGCACAGGTAACATTACTACATCCCTTCTAAGCCAGTCCCCAACCTGAACCCCACAAAAATTTAAAAACCCCTCTAAGTATAGTTGCAATTGCCGTCCCCGTTAAAGGAACACGGGAGCCACATGCCAAACCTTGCTATACAATAAAACGTTAATTACAATGGCCACGCTGCACAAGGGTCAAATGATAAGGCCGCAATGCTCCCAATCGACCCAGTATCCTTTCTACCAACCTGACCGAATTGTTAACAAAGTGCAACCTCAAGATCATCAGCATAGATTAAAACCCACAAATTTTTAATGACATCACCCGCTTCTTTACGACTGCACTACCCCACTCGAACCCTCTCCCCCCAAGTTCCTAACCCTACCATGGACTTCTCCGAATTTACCCTCATACCAGTTCCGCACATGCAAACGTGTCGACCACTCCATCTAAGGCGTTTTATGGACATCCCCCCTCTAACCAATACTGTGGTAAACATCCACATACCCTATGAAAAAAAGACCAAACGCCCTCAGTAACCCCCCCCCCCCCCCCAACCCCTTCACTAACGCCCATATGGCGCTCCAAACCCTTCCCATAAAAGGGTCCTGTTTTGCACACAAATAAAAGCTGTACATAGGACACCCCTGTCAAAGACCTCTGCCCATTACAATCCTCCCCCCTAATCTTCCATTAATCTGTACTCTCACCATTGCCCCTCTATATAACGCCTCTACCCATCCCACTATTTCTTCCCCATAGCCCTGTTTCCTAAGGATAGCTCTCTACGCCTCTCGCTCCACCCTATCATAAGCTCCTTGCCAGTCTAGTGCAACCAAACCCCCCCCCTTCCCCCCCTTTTTCTTCCACGAAATCCCTTAAAAGACCATGTCCCACCCCTATAGACCTACCTGGCAACCCAAACTGGGTTTCAGATACAACCCTCCCTACAACACACTTGATCCTATTTCCTAAAATTTTTGCAAATAACTTATAATCCACGCATAACAACGATATTGTTCTATAGTCCCTGAGCGAACGCTGTTCCTTACCCTTCGGTACCAAAACAACTACAGCTGTTGCCTGTCTTTCACCCAACCTTCCCCTTACCTTCATCAAGTTCAGTAACCTCACCAAAAAAACTTTTATTAACTCCCAATGCTGTTGATAAAACTCCGCCGGCAGTCCATCGATTCCCGGTGCTTTGCCCTTTTGCATGGCACTCAAAGCTCTCCATATTTCCCCCTCAGTTATGTCCCCCGCCCAAAGCTTTCCTATCACTGTGTCCTAACCTACATGGCACACTTCCACACACCCCCCTCTCTAAATCCCCCTAATTCTACCCCTTCCTCCCGCCAATACTTTTCGTACCACTGATCAGCAAACAACCCCCATCCCATCCGTAGTGTGGATAACCTGACCCCGCCCTATACCCTCCCACCGACTCAAGAACCTCCAAACATGGAATAGTTGTTGCCTGCCGACGTTGTTTTTGTCTGCGCAACACACACGAAGACGGCCTATCTCCCCATAACACCTCCTCCACCCCCGCCATTACTCTCACCGCTTGGAACCGCTCGTCCTGAATTTCTCGCAACCGCTCTTTAAGTATCATAGTGTCGTCCATCGGATAGCAAACCCTCTACTGTCCCTTTTACATAACAACCCCGTAACCTTCCTCCAAATAATTAATCAACCCAAATTTTAAAGAATTAATCCTTTTCTTCCCCTCCCTCACTAATAAGCCGAATCCGGTCCTTACCACACCATCCCCCAAACCACTC